>PVIU01015219.1:0-49134 GCA_004026605.1 Ondatra zibethicus
GGGAGGGGACCGGGAGAAGGGGAAGAAAGGAAAAAAAAATTTTTTTTATCTTTAATTATGTTCTTGAATGGAAAAAATAAAACAAAACAATGTATGGAAAAAAAAAGAGAGAATAAACAACTGTGCAATAAATGAGGACAATGACCTCCAAATGTAAACAATGTACAAGTAGACATTGCAATATGGTAAATATATATATATATATATATATCAATACATAAACAATATATAAGTATCTTAATCAGAGATAGAAATGTATACTACAATATGATAAATATATATCAATACAATATATCAATACATAAAAAATATTTTAAAAAGAGGTAGAAGCATGCATGCATACAATATTCAATATAATTTAAATTTGTATCCATATACAAGAATCTATGCCAATGTAATTATCTATAAACAATAACTCACAAATACCAGTCTATTATCCCATCATTCCTTTCTGTTTCTTTTTTTTATTATAATTTATTTATTTTTTTTAATATATTTATTCATTTATTTTTCCATACATTGTTTTGTTTTATTTTTTCCATTCAAGAGCATAATTAAAGAAATAAAATTTTTTTCCTTTCTTCCCCTTCTCCCGGTCCCCTCCCACTATCCCCCCACCCCTCCTCCCTCCCCCTTCTTCCTTGAAAGAGGGCATGGTGCTCTGCCCTGTTAGAAGTCCAAGGCCCACCCCCATCCCTCCTGGCCTAGGAAGGAGTGCATTCAAAAAAGACTCAGTTCTCAAAAAGTTAATACATGCAGAAGAGATAGGTCCTGGTGTCATTGTTGATGGGTTCTCCATCTGCCAACTTTCGCCGCCACATTCAGAGAGTCTGGTTTGATCATATGCTCATTCAGTCCCAGGCCAGGTGGATTGGTGTGCTCCCATTAGTTCAGGCACACTGTCTCAGTAGGTTGACCAGCCCCTCACGGTCCTAACTTCCTCACTCATCTTCTCCCACCTTCTGCTCTTCACCTGCACCTTCCTTTCTGTTTCAAAAGGATCTCTAACCCTCAACCATATACTAATTATAATCAACCCCTAAATGATGTCCCTAAATTCGAGGACAAACTGTGCTGGGAGAGGGGACGTCATCCTCTAAAATTACTTCCAGCTGTCATGGGGGCAACGTTCTTTCTAGAGGATCCTGTGAAAGTAAAATGATGGTTAAATTTCAAGATCAATGTCTGCTAAAATTGCAAATAGTCTCTGAATATTTTGTGGAGATCTGGCCAGAAAGTTGTAAAAGATGTGCAATGTTTCACCTAGCCAAGTTGGAATCATCTTGTACAGCTGGTACCTGAAACAGGTCTTGTAGTAGCACTATCAGTATCATGACGTTATATCAACCAGGTGGAGTTGTTGTTATAGGGCCCCATCTCCTTCCTGGAAACTTCAAATATTACTGCAAGAAAAATTAATTGTTCACTGTGGAAAACTTAAACATTATTTACAGTTGTATATATTCAATAAAAGGCATGATAAAGACAAAAATAGATATGAAGAAAAGCAAAGATGTTTTTTAAATTAATTTTTCTTTCTGTCCCATATCATGGCTCTTGATGAGACAGAAACTTCAGAAACTTTCGGTTTGTCTCTTAACAACAGGCTTTGAATTAGAGAAAGTCTGAGCCAGAGTCCAACTCCAAAACCAGCTCTATATACTTATGAATATAAATAAATAAAAAATATATGTAAACATTATTACTTATGGAACCTATTCGATTTTCTTGCTTATCCATATTGGGTAGTAAATTTTTTCCATCTGTCAGTAGTCAAATATCCAGGGTCCCATGATTTTTTTTGAAGATGAGTGTTGTCCTGCATGGATAAGAACAGAACCCTGCCCACATTCTATATGTTTTTCTTACCACCTGTATGATTATCATCATTGTGGATGAGCTATCACTTCTCCTTTCCAAGAGGTTTCTCCTCTTCAAATCGAACTTTTATTAATTTTGATGGTATCCTCAATTTTTCTTTTCTTGTGGAAACAAGAGCAAAACCCCTTCCCCAATGTAGCACATCTCCTGGTTTCCATTGAGAGGTCAGCACATCCTTGAAATAAAGTGGTTGATTTAGTTCAGCAGATTTTTCCATTATCCAATGTCTTTCTGCTGCTGTTGTTCCTTTCTCATTAGTGTTAAGAAAATTCAAGGTTAATAAGACATTATGTAATCTATTTCTGGGGGCATTTTCCACGCCTTTCTGTTTGTTTAACATATCCTTTATAGTTCAATTTGATCTTTCTATCACTGCTTGACCTGTAGGATTGTGAGGTATACCTTTAACATGCTTAATATTATAATAAGCAAAAAACCATTTCATTTTCCTAGAGACATAAGCTGGACGATTATTTGTCTTTATTTGTGCAGATATACCCATGATGGTCATAACTTCCAATAAATGTGCGGATTACTGATTCAGCTTTTTCTGAGCTTAAAGCAGTTGCCCACTGAAAGCCTGAATAAGTGACAATGGTGTGATATACATATTTTAATTTTCCACATAGAACACATCCATCTGCCAGATTTCATTCCTTTGAATACCCTTCGGGTTAGTCCCTGCAGGTAACGGTGTTTGGTTATATAAAGAGCAAGTAGGGCATCTCTTTATAATCTCCTTAGCTTGTTGCCATGTAATAGAAAACTCTTTCTTTAAACCTTTGCTATTGACGTGATTTTTTTATGAAATTCTAAGGCCTGCAACATGGTTCCAATCAATAATTGATCAATTTCTGCATTCTCTTGTGCTAGAGGACCTGGTAGACCTGTATGGGACCAGATGCATGTTATGTACATTGGGTAAAGCCTATTCATGATTATGTCTTTTACCTGTATAAACAATGAAGTCAACTCTGTATCATCTGGTATAAATTCAGTGGTTTCAATATGCAAGATAACTCTTTCTGCAAATTGTGAATCAGTAACTATATTAAGAGGCTCTTATAATCCCTTAGCACCATAGGAATTTCATATGATTCTGCCTTCTGGACAGAAGTATAAGGGCTTTGTTCCACCATACTCAATTCATCTGATTTGTTACCTGCCTTTCCTGATTTATTAGCATCAGTATAAAATGTACGGGCTCCAGTTATTGGAGCATCATTTACAATATGAGATAGAATCCAAGAAGTTCTCTTTATAAACTATCTTTTGGGATAGTTGCTATTAATTTCTCCCAGAAAATTAGCATAAGCCCTTTGCATGGGTCATTTTCTTTCCCTAACCTTTTTATTTCATCATTAGTGAAAGGCACTATAATTTATGCTGGATCTATAACATCACTAGATCTATAACCTGCTAGTTGATGAAGTCTCAGTTTATACTTTATAATCAATTCAGAGACCTTTTCTACATAAGTTTTTAATTTTTTACTTGGTTTGTGTGGTAAAAAGATCCATTCTAAAATAATATCTTCCCTCTGCATTAAAATTCCTGTAGGAGAAATTCTGGAAGGCAATAAGATTAGGATAAAACTACGATTTGGATTCACCCTATCCACATGTGCTTCTTGTAAATTTTCCTCAACCATTGTCAGTTCCTTTCCTGTTTCAGCTGTTAATTCTCTGGGACTATTCAAATCTTTATCACTATCTAAGATTTTGTTTAAATGAATTATTAGAGCAGATGTTATCCCAACAGCTGGTTGTAGACTGGAAATGTCTCCTAACAATCTTTGAAAGTCATTAAGAGTCTGTAACTGGTCTCTCCTAATTTGTGCCTTTTGTGTCCTAATTTTCTGTAAACCTATTCTGTAACCTAGGTAATTAACAGAATCTCCTCTTTGATTCTCTTCAGGAGCATTTTGTAATCCCCATTTAGGCAAAATTATCTTTACTTCCTCAAACATTCTTTCTAAAGTATCTATGTTTGAGTTGGATAGCAAAATGTCATCCTTATAATGGTAAATTATAGATTTAGGGAATTGCTTACATATTATTTCTAATGGCCTACTTAAAAAGTATTGACATAGGCTGGGGCTATTGAGCATTCTTTTTGGTAGGATAGTCCACTGGTATCTCTTAGTAGGCTGAGAATTATTATAAGTAGGCCCTGGGAAGGTAAATTTCTCTCTATTGTTTTCTTGTCAAGTTATAGTGAAGAAGCAATCCTTCAAATCAATAACTATAAGAGACCATCCTTTGGATAACATAGAAGGCAAAGGAATTCCAGACTGTAGAGGGCCCTTACATTGAATTACCTTGTTGACAGCCCTTAGATCTGTCACCATTCTCCATTTGCCAGATTTCTTTTTTACAACAAACATAAGAGAATTCCAAGGGCTAGTTGACTTCTCAATATATCAAGCATCTAGTTTCTCCTGTACCAATTGTTCTAAAGCCTGCAATTTATCTTCAGCTAGAGGCCATTACTTAACCCATATTGGCTTCTCAGTTAGCCATTATAAAGGTAGGGCTGTTGGTACCTCTAAAGGTTTCTTAGTTGCTTTATGTTCTTGTACAGCCTGAATGGCTGGTGACCTTTGTGCATAGTACCTTATTACATCCTTCCCAGAATTATTAGTTCCTGGGACTGCAGGAAGGTTAATCTGGGTATTCCATTGCTGTAGCAGGTTATGGCCCCATAAATTTATTACAATATCAGCTACATATGGCCTTAGCTTTCCTCTTTGACCTTCTGGCCCAATACAGTTAACCCATCTCATGCTTTGTTTAACTCGAGATATGGTTCCAATTCCTAGTAATTGAACCTTTGCCTCTTAAAGAGGCCAATTTGGATGCCAAGATTCTGGAGTGATGATACTCTTATCCGCTCCTGTCTCTATCAAGCCAACAATCACAATCCCATTTATATGCACTCTCAGCTTTGGTCTCTGATCATTTATAGATATTTGCCAAAATATATGCTTCTTATTTCCTATTTGAATTTCTGACTTATCCTCCAAGTTTGAGCCATCATTTAGAACCTTATTACCTTACACAGAAGGTTCTAGAGTTTTTAATTTTCCTGGTGTGACATGTCCTCCATGGTTACTGGGAATGACTGGGGTTTGCCTTTTCTGTCTGTTGTTGATCTGTATTCGTTGGTCCAATGTCTTCCTTTACCACACCTCCTACATATACCGGAAGGCTGAGATTTCCTATTCTTTCCATTCTCAGATGAAGTGTTATTCTTAGAAATTCCTTCCCTACAATCCCTTTTTAGGTGTCCTAATTTACCATAATTAAAACATTTGACAGGTAGATGTCCCCTCATCGCTTTGGAAATCACTTCTCCTACCCAAGATTCATCATTGTAATTAAAGGTCTGAAAATTCAAGGTATGCTGGATCCATTCATCCATAGGTGCTGATCTAGACTTTAAAGGCCCACTTATCTCTTTGCAGTCTAGGTTTGCATTTTCAAAAGCCAGCGATTCAAGAATTAGTCATCTAGCTTCTGGGTCTGTTATTCCTATGTTCAAAGCCTTAATTAATCTTTTTTTCATATTCTTTTATTTTCATTCAAAAATTTACACTTCCTCCCCTTCTCCCAGTTCCTTCCCTCTCCCCCACTACCTCTCCTCCCTCGCCCTTTTTCCTTAAGAGGGGGCTTCCTGTGGGAAGCCCAAGGCCCCCCCACTCCATCCTGGCCTAGGAAGGTGTGCATCCATATAGACTAGGTTCCCAAAAGGCCAATACATGCAGAAGAGATAGATCCCAGTGCCATTATTATTGGCTTCTCAGTCAGCCCCCATTGGCAGCCACATTCAGAGATTCTGGTTTGATCATATGCTCATTCAGTCCTGGTCCAGCTGGATTTGGTGAGCTCCCATTAGATCAGACACACTGTCTCGGTTGCTCATCTTCTCCCACCTTCTGCTCTTCAACTGGACCTTGGGAGCTCAGTCCATTGCTCTGTTGTGAATGTGGGTCTCTGTCTCTATCTCCATCCATCGGACAAAATTTCTATGGTGATGATCAAGATATTCATCAATGTGACTATGGGACAAGGCTAGTTCAGGCACCGTCTCATCTGCTGCCCAAGTACCTAGCTGGGGAAGTCCCCATGGACACCTGGGCTCCCCTCTAGAGTCAAGTCTCTTGCCAATCCTAAAATGACTCCCTTGATGTAGATGCCTTAATTAATCTTTGCAAAAATTCAGTATAAGGTTTCCCTGTCCATGCCTAATCCTGGTATATGACTCTAACGTTTCTTAGTTCTTGTATCCTATCCCAGGCATTCAATGCTGCTTTGTGGCATAGGGACAATACTTCTTCATCATAAAGAGCTTGGACCTGTGAATCAGCGTATGCTCTTATGCCAAGAATTTGATCCTGTGAAATCTCCACACCTTTTGTTCTTCCTTGCTGTTCCATATGTTTGGATTCTTCTCTGAAATAAACTCCAAACATCAAGGAAGGTCCATCTTCTAACACTAATTGATGCTAATTGGAAGAAATCTTTGGGTACAGCCCTGACATTAGAAACACAAGTTCTTATCATTTCCTTAACAAATGTAGAGTGCAAGCCATAATTAACGATGGCTTCCTTAATTTCCTTTAGGTCATTCATTCCTACTGGCGTCCATCTAGCTTCTTTGACTCCCTTTGAGCCTTTAGAAGTTGACGCTTTGTCAGAATAAATTACAGGTTAGTTGCTAAAACCCTGGGTAAACCAGTTCTGATAGCTGCTGGTGGCATTGTATCCTGCCCTTGTATCTTCTCACCTGGCTCATGAGCTCCAATAATTTCCTCAATCATTTCAAATCTCTTAATCATTTTCTAATGTAAGGCCTGAATCTCCTGACCTCCAAAGGTTTCTAGTGGTTTCCCTATGGTATTAATTTTCTGGTCCCCATTCTGCACCTGTGATTCCAAGGTTTTAATGTTTCCTTTCAACAACAACATCTCCTCTTTGAACTGCCCCCGGATATTGTGTAAGTTGTCATCCTGGAGGTATATTCTGTCTGTTACCTTAGCAAAACTCTGGGACAACTTCTGAAAGTCAAATTCAGCAGCCTGAACCCTCTCAGGCAAGTTCCTAGTACCCTTAGATATGGAGTCAATTTTGCCAATCATGGTATTAATCCTGTCAATTACTGTCATATACTTCCATAATGATATAATATGGAGAAGAAAACTGAAACCTAATAACCAGTAAATTGAGGTACCTCCAAGGTCATAGAGGCCTCGTGTGATTACAGCAAAAACCTTGGCTAGAGTCCCATTAAAAACAAAACCTGCCATTTTACCTATTAACCAGCAGATGGCACTGTTTCCAAGTCGCAACTGGATCAATGGAAAGGTGTCAGGATAGATCCTGTGGTAAAATCCACCCTAATACTTGTTAAGAAATTGGGGGAAAAATGAGTCTCAAGAAGTTAAATGTAGCAAAATCAATTCCATACACAGAGCAAGAAATCCAAAGTCCGGGTACAGGGAACAGAAACCCAGAAGCTTCCATTGGCTAGCAAACAGCTCAGCTAGCCCCTGGGTGTCTGCCTGCCGTTCTTCTGGGGTTCGCAGCTCCCACCCTATGGAGGGGTCATGACACAGCTGCTGCGGAGGTTCCGGCACTGCTGCTCAACCGTTCTTATGATGCATCTGCTGGGATAAAGGGTTGAGCTGCAAAAGCCACTTCTGGGATTTCAAACAGCGATTCTATTTGAGCTGCCAGAAAGTCCCAAGGAGTTTTTGCCACAGGGAATTTTCAGCGTTTGGCAACCTGTCTCATGCTGCCTAAGTCCTAGGCTGTAAGGGACATATAAAAACTGCTCAGAAAACCAGGCAGGCACCGTGGATCCCGAGAGGTATGGAGTTTTCAACTGCTGACTCCACGCCCAGGCCACGGCTGGGGGAGGGTTCGTGCAAGCCAAGCTGGCAGCAAAAAGCTGAGCCAGGGGCAGGCAGCCGAGCTGAGAGATGGGGGTGGGGGTGGGGGATGGTTCTAAAACCAAATGTTGAGGCACCAGATAAAGCATGAAGCAATCCCACACCAGTTTGGATTTATTATTAAAAGGGCTATTTATTTGAGAGGAAAAAATTTACAGAACACCCGTCCTACATAACCAGGAAAGGAGTCTAGTTGGCCGGAACTGGAGTCCGAAGCAAGAGAGCGAGTGGAGGGCTGCCACTGCTTTTTAAAGAAAGAGAGACCACACCCCAGTGGGCTGGTTTCTGAGCGGCTATTGGAGCGGAAGGAGCTCCCGCAGCAATTTCTCATTGTTTATTTTTGTATTATGGGACAGTAAAACCAGTAGATACAGTCTTTGAGAAATACCTTCTGAGACAGGAACACACACACATATGCACATATAAGCACATGCATACACACATACAGAAAACGTAGGCTTAAAGGAATATAAATGCAAATAGTAAAGCGAACATTTATTAGACCAATATACTAATGCTGACACCAAACACAATTTATAATACAAAGTTCTATGAATTAAAAAGGGAAAAATATCTTTGCAATACAAGTATTGACAATGTGTAATATGTTCATATCAATTAATTATTTAAGTAAAAATTCAAAGAACATTTACCACTAGAGAGTTCAGAAAGACCACAATGATGCATGGTATGCATTCCAAAATGTAGATATATATCAAGAAATTATCCTGCTGTATTAACTCAGAATTTTAGCAGTTTCACAACTATAATAAAACATATTGTCAATGCAGAAAGTCAATTACCTAGGATTTAATTAAGAAAATTATTTGAAATTATTTTATCAAATAGAAATGTGAGGGCATATTTGGATTTCAGTTTTGCTTATAATTCATTATAATTTAACAGATATCCGACATTTCAACATTTACTGTAGTTCTGTCCCTCAGTGAAACCAATTCTGGATGGTGTGAAAAATATAATAAACTAACAGATATAGATATAGAACATTTTTAAAAACATGTTTCTCCTCTTCATATCTCTAAATAAATTTTTGTCTATTGTCTAAGTGCTAAGGTCTCTATATGTATGTAACCAGAAACAACTCAAAGTAATATTTTTTATATCAGAATTTATAAAAATATGTAGACACTTATAGAAATACATGTATGTCATATGTGTTCCATTAATGTATGTACAAACACATGTATGAATATATGAACAATATAATTTGTGTGTATGTGTGTTATATATATATATATACATTATAACCTTAGAACTTCTGACATAATCTTGAATTTAAATATACATGATTTCTTTCCAACATGTTTAAGGGATATTATACCTTTTTCTGATGTTCTGAAGATGTTTTAGAATTATATATCTCTAACAAACTTAGAAGGTGAAAACTGAAAAATTAAGTGCAAAATGAACAGAAATAAAGACAAGTGATGCTGAGTTCTAGTAGGAAGGCCTGAGTCTTTGGTATATAGGACTGGCATTAACAGCACCTGTGAATTTTCTGACAGAGAAAATGAAGTCCTAAGTATGTGATCTAGACACTGAAATAAGCATAGCTATGAACACATAAATCTGAAATTGAAATTTCAGAATGACAGTGAAAAAGTCACAGTAAGCAGTAACAAAACCTCCTAATTAAATGGATGAAAATCAAGATTCTATTTAGACATACAGAAAAACTTGGATTCAATTGTAAGAAAATTTTTCATGGAGGAATGAATTTTAAAATAACAAATGCATGAAAAAGCCTATGATAATTCATAAATTATAATTTAATATTTAAAAATTTTCAGGAATAGTTAAATAATTAAATCTGTCTTGCAAAAAATGATAATTCAGAAACCCAGAACAGATACAATCATTAGGATGAGAAAGAAAACAATTCAGAGAATAAACAAACATATTATAGTATCTAAATATTGATGATAAATAGAAGCATAGTTCTATTAATATATGAACAGATAGATAGGTTAACAATATAATTCAGAAAGCTTTCAAGAGACATTGATTAAAGAGATAGGTAAGAACTTGATTATTAGTGAATCTGATAATTTGTCATATTGATAGAATTTTGAATAACCATGAAAAAAGAAATCTGTTTGTCTGTAAAAAAATATTTAAGATAGGCCAATTGATGTATGAAGTGCCACCCTTAATATAGTTCTTATTCCAAAGGTGTGAACTCTACAGTGAATAAAAAAAAAAATGCCTGCTGGGCCCAGCACTCATTGCTTTCTGCTCTTGACTGCAGATATAATGGAACTAGCTGCCTCAAGCTTCTACTGTCTTGCCTTTATATCTGGAAGAGATTATACACTTCGCCTTAGCACTAATATGGAACACTTTTCCTTAGCCGATTTTGTAAGACAGTTTTATCACATAAGACAAAAGTAAATTTTAAATTGAGGTATTACAATATTACATTTTTCTGAGTGTAGACAGAATTGACTTCACCAATAAGGAATATTTTAATTTCAAATGTTCACTTTCAATGTGTTTCCCAGTATAGAAAATACCAATCCACACAACTATTTGGAAGAAAAAAACCCAATAATTATTCATAAAAATTCAATGTCTGGTACACCCCAAACAAATACAGTTCAAACTCATTATTGAAATTATCCAGAAATTTTAGCTAATGTGATACTTGCAATTTCATTTGTGTTTTAAAATTATTAACAAGCAGTAGCTCTTTGAGTCATAATTTTCTTTATGATTTTAGTATCTCAATGCAAACTATTCTTGTCTTCTCACCTTGTTGACAAGTGTTTTGTATAAATAATTCACATAAAAGCATTGTTGTTAAAATAAATATCAAATATTAATTGCACTGTTAATTTCCTATTATAAATAACATTTCTATTCTGATTTAAAAGATTCAGCTCTCTGTTAGATGAGCTAATTTATTTTGAAGAAATAATTTTCCCTTGACTTTCTTCTTTTAGTTTTGAATTTGAACATGAATAGCATTTTTTTGTGTGTAGCAGGAGGGAGCTGAGGAAATGGGTCAGTCAGTGCCATACCTGTTATGAACACATCAGGACATCAATTTGAGCTCTCTTAAGCACTCATGTGAAATCCAAGCTAAGTACTGTGTGTCTAACTCTCTGTACTGTAGAGAAAGACACCTTCACAAGACTTTGATGCCTTGTTTGCACATACTTAACCCATGTTTAAGTACATTGTACTCACATGCATACACACACAGACAGACTCCAACACACAAACACACACCTACACACACTCACACATACAGGTACTAAAACAATTTCTGTTGAGCTTAGAGTCAACCACCTTGTGGATTTTCAACAGAGCACAGGTAGCAAAAAACAGCAGCTCTAGGAAAGCCAGATTTCCTACAGTTTTATCTACTTCCAGATATTAAAAAAAAAAAAATTCTGTAGACTAATTTATTAAAATATCATATAAAGACATAAACTTTATTGAAGTCCTTATGTATACTTACAAAAACTTGATAATGATGATAAAATTAATAACTGCTGAAGTTAAATTATTTTGCAACATATTCTCCTGATTGTTTGCAGAACACATGATATTTTGAGTACTAATATATCAAATTATGTCTATATAGCTGGTGATTAGAAAATGAAAGGGACAACATTAGTTTAAAAACTATAGTGTTTTATCCATCTTTTGATATGTTTTATTACAGGTAAAATGGTTTGTGCTTCAGGAAGATTTATTTTAATTATTTATATCATTGTGTGTGCTTGTGTCTGCATGAGTATTTGTATGCCAGTGTTAGTGTATGTGTGTGTACTCACGTGAGAAGATCATAAGAGTGCTTCACATACTCTGCCTCTGAACAAAATTTTAGATATCTGCTGAACACTTAATTTCTGATGTGTGTATTGAGATCTGATGCCTTGTTATGATTATACTGACAGCATTCTTAACAACTGAGTCATCTCTCTATCCTCATATGTTAGTTTTTACTGACAAGATATCAGATAGCCCAGACTGAACTAAAAATCACTATATATAGCTTGATCCTCAACTTCAATCTGACCCTCCTGCCTTCATTACCCTAATGTTGAGATTATAGGTCTGCACCATTGTGACTGGCTATAATTTTTGCCAAATAATTAAATATACTGTACTGCAAGATTTGGAGACTAGAAGTACAACTACATCCAAAGCTACTTGTACATAATTTGCAACTCTGTTTTTCTCTGAAAATCAAACTCCAAAATTCTGAAATAGTGGAATGTTTTTGAATTGTTTAATGATTTCATAAATAGCATATAGTTTTACATTTTGTACATAAATAATACAACTTCATCATACCCCTCTCCTATACCAACCAAGCCTATTTTCTTCACAAATTATCTTAATGTCTCTTTAAGAATTTTTCACAATATGAATAGTTTTTGTTTTATTGTGTTTTAACTTTTCACTTTTTAAATTCTTTTTACATAGAACCACAGTTCTGCCCCATTCCTCCTCCTGTTTGCCACCTCTCTGCCTCCCCTGCCCCCCCCCAAAAAAAACACCCTCCATCCACTCATCCTAAACTATAAGGCCTCCAATGGTGAGCCAACAAAGTTTGGCACATTAAGTTGAGGCAGGGCCAAGTCCATCCCCCATGCATCAAGACTGACCAAATATTATTAATCAAAGGATATAATTATGGTCATTTGCATGAGAATCGGTGAGAAGGTTATTTACTTGAATAGTGCAACCATTGGGGAATATTGGTCCATATCCAGCAAACATTAACTCCCTATTGTTCCTCACAACGGGGAGCACTGGGCTGAGCCCCCAAAGTACAGTCAAAGAGTGGGAGGAGTGAGAAAACAAGCAAAGACAACAAGACCATGATGGGGATACACACTGAAACAGCTTACCTGAGTAAATGGGAGCATTCAAACTCTGGCATGACAGTGAGGGAACCAGCATAGGGCCAAACTAGCCCCTCTTAATATGGGTGACAGTTGTATGACTAGGGCAGACTGTGGAGCAACTGGCAGTGGACCAGGATTTATCATTACTGCTTGTGTTGGTTTTTGGAACCCATTCTCTTTGGAAGGATACCGTGCTCAGCCTAGAGATAATAGGGATGGCCTTCGTTTTGCCTCAAATTAATGTGTTAGATTTTGGTGACTCCCAATTGGAAGACTTACTCTCTCTGAGGAGAGGATGGGGAATGGAATAGAGGGGAATGGTGAAGGAAAGAGGAGGAGCGGAGGGAGTGGAAACTGGAATTGATATGTAAAATGAGAAAAGATTTTTTTATAAATAAATTAATTAATTTTCAAAAATGAGGTGAGACAATTTCTAGACAACATTCAAGGTGGTTGTTGGGACTCCATGTGCCTGTGTGTGTTTGTGTGTGTGTGTGTGTACAAAAAAAGGCTCACACTCCTGCATGAGTATATATAATCAAACAAGCACACCTGTGTACACGTGAGCTCTTGAACACAGACACACACACGATCTGATAGTGTAGACTGTTTAATGACAAGAGTACAGCTGATTAAATTCTATTATTATTATTATTATTAGAAATGTGTACAGATAAAACCATTTAAACAGGAATGGTTCTTTACCCCTGTAGCTCTTCACACCTGGAAGCCTGAAGCAAGAATGATGTGTAGGAGGACTGGCATGAGTTTAAGGACAGCCTGCGCTAGACAGTGATGCTGAAAAATGAGGCTTCTTTTAGGAAACCGGCAAAGGTAAATAGTAATGTTTTAAAGTGACAGTTTACTTCTTCGAAAGGATTGGGGAAACAAGAAGAAAGAAAGCTTCTAGTAATTATGGAGCTCTTTCTGCCTTAAAATTCTCTTCATGAGAATGTTATAGTATTAGATAGAATTATATAGTATTAGATACCAGGTAGTTTTCATGGTGGTAGAAAGAACCTTATTATCTATTTACTCTAAACCAATCACTTAAATTTAGATTTTTTTCTCAAAATTTCAATCTCAATCAAGCCATCATTTTCTGCTCATTGACATATTCTATGTCAAAATGATTGTCATTTATTCTTAGTCCAGAATTTATGTGAAAAAATGACATACTGTTTACAGTACTGTATATTTTTAAAGTATTTTGAAGCTGATATTAGTCATGAGCTAAATATTTCAGCAGATGGATTCAATAGGCTTTTAATTCTTCAAGTGTGAATCATGAATACTCTGCTGAATGCCTTCTTTGTGTACGAAAGTTTAGTAAGTAATGGATAGATTCTGTGATGCTATATAAACATTCCTTGCAGGTAAGTAGTAAAAGCTGCATTCTTGGAGTTTTAACTTACCAAAAGTGAATTGAATTTCTGAAGACCAAGGAAAGATAAGAGAATTGAAAGAGAAGATAGTGTGCTAATGACCCTGGAGAGTTTGAAAAGTGTTATGGTCATGTCTTTTGAGAGAATCTCCTAAACAGAGATCATGGGCATGACTGACTCTGTAAAGAAAGGATCTTGCTATCTATTGCCTGAGAGCATGGCAATCAAGAGGCAGGCAGTCATCCAGAACCAGCCTGGAGTTCTCATTCAGTTCCTTCTCAGAGAGGTGGTGCTTCCCTACCAGGATTGAATCAGTGAGTGGCACTTTCTCCTCCTTCTCTACATTGGAATATAGGGGATTATTTTTTTGATATGCACTAAATTTTAACACATATATCATAAAAGACAATGGAATGTTCACAAATTTTCTGACCTTGGTTTTGGAAATCGGAACATCAGATTTAATGATTCTTTAACACAGAATTTGACAGTTCTAAGTATGTTTAGATTTTCACCTTAAATCATTATGTTATTTCTTTATTACAGCCCTGCATGGAACTATGCGTAGTAAATCTGATCTTTTCATTTTTGTGTTACATTTAATATTTTAAAGGTTTGTGTTAATTGGCTCTAATATCTTCCTAAATTCTGATTTTAGGTAATAATTTTTCGTAGTATAGTCTCATTAACTTATGCTTCCCCATGCATGTATATTCTCATGTCTTGATTTATCTTCAGATATACTCATAAAAGTGAAGCAACTAAATGTATAGTTTCCAAGGAAGTGTGCCCTTACCCGAATGAATTAAGAGAATTATCTCTTTGCTTCTACTTTTCTTGTTTATTCCTCAAAAATAACCAAAACATTAGAGAAATATTTCTATGAATGATCTGTGTTCACGTTAAAGTGTATGAATTACAGAGTTTGAGGATTTAACTTTCTAAATGTCTTGTATTGTATTTCATAAAATAATATTTTAAAGTTTTTTAAGGGATGCTTAGCAATTTCTGAGGGGAAAAGTCTTTCTTAATCTTCTTGGGAAGTTGCTTTAGCTTCTTCAAGATAAAATTTAAGAGTCTTTTGTGGGTTGTTTTGTTTCTCCTGGTGGACGTCAACAGATTATGCTATTTGGAGCTCTCAGTTTCAAAAGGAGCAACGAGATGAGGACATCTGTATTGAACATCAAAGCAGAGCAAATGGAGAGCAAAGTGTCTGAACACACCACATGTGGGAGCATCACAAAACAACAGTTCGTGAGAGTGATGTGTGAGAGCACAACATGAGAGCACTGAGATGGCGTGTGGGAGCACCCAGGGAGAACCCAGTATAAGAACACTGCATGAAAGCACTGTATGACCCTTTTGCATGAGAGTACCATTGAGTGCCTTGGAAGTGTACTGTGTGAGCATAGCATGTGAGAACAGTTTGTATAGGCCCAGTTTAAAAGCTCCATGTGGGAGCACTGTGTGAGGGCTTCACATGAGGCTATCCCATGAAATTACCTTTACAGAGTTCTCCATGGAGACTTCATACGAAAGGGGTTTTTGATTCTAGGAAGAAACTGTATTCAGATTCTTCAACAAGAGTTTCCACCCTATTCTTTTTTATTTGTGTAATTAGTAATTAATTGTTCTTATTCTTCCCTACAAGTGGCTTTCACTTATTTAGAATGCCCAGTTTAAAACAAACAACCTTTCCCTTCACTTACTGATTGCACTTACTCTTCCATTGTGGTACCGACTCTATACACAAAATAATTACATTTCAGCAAAGGTAAGTTGGTATGTAATGATCATTTCTTCAGAAAACTGAGTTCTTAGCAAGCTTGCCCATCTAAGATGATCATCTTTCAAATATAAGTTCTTCTTAGTGTTTCAGTTTTCCTTTTATTTCAATATTTTACTTTTCTTCTGCTACTTTCATTAATTTTGTTTGCACCTCTACCCTTTATTATCCTTTACAAACTTCTCTCAAAATCTTGTTCCTCAAATCTTTAAGTGACTTAATTTTTGAGTATTATTCACATTGCAAAATCTTTAGATTGTGTGATGCTGAAAGATTTCATTTGAAATATGAATGGTATATAAAAACAAGATAGTTCTCATCTGAAATTCCATATCTTTGGAGGCAAAAGTAGGAATGTTAATACCTGTGAGCCAGTCTAGATAATAGTCAAATTTAAGCAACTGAGAAGTACAGAGTGAAACCCAATCTCAAATAAATGAATAATTTTAAGAAATAACAAAGATATAGGTGTCTTCATAGGTATGTTATTTGCATTCCAGTGAACACTGAAGGTATAAAAGTGGTAACAGTTATACCTGATCATATAATACATATTGAGGTTTATGTAAGGTTAAGTTCCACTGAACCTCTCTGGATTCAGTAGAATTGTTATAGCAAGCAAAAACTGGCTAAAGATTTCTGATGGTACATAATATAAATTTGTTTTTATAAGATTATGAGACTCATTTATTCTTCCACTACTCTCTCCCATGCTCTCTTGATATTCCCCTTTCAGTGTTTTTTATTATTATTATTTTATTACTTAAAAAAATACCAATCCAAATTCTCACTCCCTCCCCTCCTCCCTGTATCATTAGGCCAAGCTTGTTGGGACTTCTGTCCTGCCCAGTTCCCACAGTCGTTTAGCCCCAAAGAAAATCACACAGAGGTCTCGAGAAGATTATAAACTGATTGGCCCATTAGCTCAGGCTTCTTATTAGCTCTTGTAGCTTATATTCACCCATTATCCTTATCTATGTTAGCCACATGGCTCAGTACCTTTCTCTGCGGGGCAGGTCACATCCTGCTTCTTTGGTGGTCTGGCAGGAGTCCTGAGGGAGCTTCCTGCTTCCCAGAATTCTCCTATTCTCCTTGCTCTGCCTCTGATTCCTGTCTGGTTGTCCCACCTATACATCCTGGCTAATGGCCAATCAGCATTTATTTAAATTATGATTGACAGAATACAGAAAATTCTCCCACACCACCTCCCACTCCCTTTCTATTCCCTTCACAAACCCTCTCACCCCACCCCCTCCAATCCTAAGAGAGGGCCCTGCACCCCACCCTGTAGAAAGTCCAAGCCCCTTCCTACTATATCTAGGTTGAGCAAGGCTAACATCTGAAGAGATAGGATTCCAAGAAGCGAGTACATGGTGTAGAGTCACATCCCAGTGTCACTATCCATGGCCCCTCAGTCTGCTCCAACTGTCAACTGCCTTTCAATGTTTTTCCTTGATGTTCCTCATTGTTCTTTCAGTGTTTGTGTTTTAAATAAATGCTGATTGGCCAGTAGCTAAGCAGGAAGTATAAGCAGGACAACCAGACAGGAAGCAGGGGTGTGTCAATGAGAATAGGAGAATTCTGGGAAGGAGGAAAGCCATTCCTCCCCATTCCTGTACCAACCACAGAAGAAGGGAGCTGTGATTACCCCACTGAAAAGGTACTGAGCCATATGGCTAACATAGATAAGAATCATAGGTTAATATAAGTTATAAGAGTTAATAAGAAGCCTGAGCTAAGGGACCAATCAGTTTATCATTAATATAGACCTCTGTGTGATTTCTTTGGAACTTAATGATTGTGGGAACCGGGCATGACAGAAAACTCAGACAACCCACTGTTCTTTTGTTACTCTTTTGCTCTTCTTTCAATGTTCTGTCAATGTTCTACCCATTCCACATGGTTTCCACTTTCTATACACACAGACAGTTAACAAGCATGCATTTTTTCTTTAGGTCTAACAGGATGGGCAAATACTGACAAGGCTTATGTTTCAGAAAGAGCATGGTTCTGAAGCTCCCCAGCAGATACATGGAGAATCAGGATGGATCTTCCCCCTAACCCTGGCCAAGGATCCTGGTGCTGTATCTACTCACACCTCGGTGAGAAGGAATTTCTT
Source organism: Ondatra zibethicus (assembly GCA_004026605.1). Classification (NCBI taxonomy): domain Eukaryota; kingdom Metazoa; phylum Chordata; class Mammalia; order Rodentia; family Cricetidae; genus Ondatra; species Ondatra zibethicus. The sequence continues at coordinate 18,008 of PVIU01015219.1, forward strand.
TCACTAGGGCTGGTTTGGCGACCTGAGTTTTTTTTCCTATATATTTTAAGGATAGATGTACAAACAGTTAATTTCTTAAACTATGACCTTGTGTAAAATGAAAGGTGAAGTTAAGTACAGAATATTAATAACTTGTTAGGATAAAGCAAAGGCCAGTAGGTTGCACCCTCCCAAGTCTGCTGCTCGAAAATTCAGTAACATACAGGCCTGTTTATCAGTAAAAGCAGACCTAATGTCTCTCCTCTCAGTACCTCTTGTTTAGGGATCCTTTCTTGTCAATGAGACCTGTCCATAAGCATGATTGTCAGGGACTAGTTTCATGTAGATTTGACTATGAGAACAAAGGTTTGGCAGATGAATCCTTCACACCATTATGTGGGTTAAAGACATCCGATTGCCAGTGTAGGCAAAGTCAAGTTTAAAGAATGATTTATTCACTGCTGGGATATTTTCCAATGAATCCCATTATGGAATGGAGAAAGGTCATGATTTCCACAGAACTGACCATGACTATCCAAAAGACAGGTGCTCCCAAAGTTTTGCATTTCTATTATTCTATGTATCGTCATGAGGCTGTGGCTTATGGGTAATGTTCTGGCATCTTTCTACTTCGGCAGCTACATGCAGTCTCTACTGGCTGGCAAGAAACCTAAAAATTCACTACTATCTACTACAATAAATAGATTAAAATGATATTTGTAATCAGTCTTTTTCTTTCCCAACAGCTAGCTCCAAAATAATGACATGGAGATGTTTTATTAATTATTAAAGTTTGGCCTACAGATTAAGCTTCATTAACTCATTTTTTTCCTTTTAATTTTCTCCCATATTTCCTGGCATCTCCTTCAAGATTAGATCCATCTCCTATGTCCTATGTCTTGGACTAAAAGTCCTGCCTATAACTTCTTTCTAGCTATTGACCTTTCATCTCTTTATTAAACCATTCACAGCAATATATATTTACACAGTGTACAAATATCCCACAGCAGATATCCCCATGAATGTAATAGTGACACAAATGTTTTAAGAGTAACCAACTGCTTTCTGTTTGGATTTGAGACTGCTTACACAGGAGTGAACTCATACATCATACAGCACTGTAAATATTATAAAAAGGAACATGGATATGTAGTTCACAGCCTCTATATGTGAATCTACTACTATATTTTTTCTAAATACATGGAATATCAGATTGCATCCTCAATAAATAACTATGCCTATATTTAGTGCAATTCTCAGCCATCATCAGAGAGGGTTCTTTGTGTAAAGAATGGCATTGAATGCAAACAAATACAACTAATCAAGATATAGATAATGATGTTTGTATAATGTTCAATACAAGATAGGTCATTAATGTAAAATCCCTCATCACAATATTTAGATAACAATGGGCAAAATCTTAAGAAGGAAGTGAAATGGAGCATAACAGTGTCTTCTAAATTTAGCAGGTGCCTTTAGCTCATGATTTCATGTCCTCAAAGCAGCTGTGCTTGACTAGATGAGACCAAAGCAAATTTAGAGATTATATTAAAGCACAGATGATGGATGGACTTAGGATCTGTGGTCTTAGGAAGACTGACCCTAGTTCATACTCTGGTGAATGGGTAATTAGTGAGATTGAGGGCATCTAAGAGGTGTTGTGAGATGAGACAGATACTACCAAATGATATTATAAAAAAACTAAATCTAAAAATATTGATTCCATGAATAAACAAATGGTTGATTTTTCTAAGACTTTTTAAATAATTTATTTTATTTTAAAAAGAAAACAAACTGTTTCATTTTACATATGAATCTAAGTTGCCATTGCCTCTCCTCCTCCATACTTCCCACTTATGCCCTACCCCACCCATCATCCACTCCTTAGAGTTTGTTTTGGGAAAGGTCCAAAGCCTTTCCTACTATATCTAAGCTGAGAAGGGTATCTACCCAAAGATAATGGATTCCCAAAAAGCCAGTACAAGCATTAGTTATAAAACCTGGTGCTACTGTCAGTGGTCCCTCAGTCTGCCCTAGTCATACAATTGTAACACAGAATCAGAGGGTCTAATTTGGTCCTATGCTGATTCCATCCCTGTCTGGCTAGAGTTGGTGAATTCTCATGAGCTCAAGTAAACTGTTTGAGTGGGTGTCTCCATCATGTTCTTGACCTCTTTGTTCATATTATCACTATTCCCACTCTTCCACTGAACTTTGGGAGCTCAGCCCAGTGCTTTGATGTGGGTCCTTGCTTCTTTTTCCATTAGTTGCTGGCTGAAGGTTCTACAGTGACATATTCATCAATCTAATTATAGGGCAACACCAGTTTGCACACACTCTCCTTTACTGCTTAGGGTCTTAGCTGGGGTCATTCTTGTGGATTCCTGGGAATTTCCCTAGTGGCCAGTTTTCTTTTTAGCCCCATAATGTTTCCCACAATCAAAATATCTCTTTCCTTGCTCTCATCTTTTTCCTTTCTCCATCTCATCTATCCCATTCCCTCAAGTTCTCATACCCCTTTCTTTTTCCCATCTCTTCCTTTTCCACCCTCCATCCTTTCTCCACCCCATGCTCCCAATTTTGTCAGGTAATCTTGTCTATTTCTCCTTTCCAGGTGGATAAGGAAAATTTGTCTTAGGTTTCATGAAAAAGATATTCATAGGGTTATTCACATGATTTCTAAATCAGTTTTATTAAAAACAGAATTTGTTTTGCTCTCTATTAAAAATATAATAACTCTCACTGAGTATTAGTGAGATTACTCACTATCAATCTCCTATATTAAGGAGAAATTGTGTATAAGTGTTCTTGTTTTAAGAATAAAATACCTGGAGAGCTAAGATTCCGGGAGTTATTGGAATAGTTTTCAGACTTTTTGAATGCTATTATTTGATGATAAAAGCAAACTTTTTCTTTGTTACACAAGCATTAAGATTTTTTTAGTTTTAATGATCATATTTATCATTATAGTGTCTCTATAGTTTATAAACTCATTTTTAGTACATTATTTTATTGTTTTCAGAAAGTATTGAACATCTGGGCAATTTTGATGTATTGCCTTTCCATACATGAATGGCATGTTTACATATCCAACAAACTGTCATTTTCCAAGGAGACACAGAAAATAAAAAGAGATTTTCTTTTCCTTCTACTTGCCCAAAATGAGATGTCAAGAATATTTAATTTTATTTATCATGATATACATTTCACAAGAACTTTGACCAAAACTTATAAACCTTCCATGTATAAAATATTTATTATTAAAATGTTTTCAATACATATATTTTAAAAATGAAAATTCCTAGAATTAAAAAAAATATGTAAGAGCCTGAGGGATAGGGGACAGCTGGAGAACAAGGGTTTCTGAATTAACAGAACAAGGCTCAAATGGACCCACAGACCAAAGTAGAAAGCACAAGGCATACACATGTCTGCACCAGATCCTCTGAATATATATTATAGCTTTGAGTTTAATATTTTTACAGGATTCCTAAGTTAGTTAAATGATGATATCTTTCCATATATATTTTGCTTTTACTGATTGATGACTAACTTATTTTTTTGGCCAATGGCTTAGCAAAATAAATACAGGTGTGGACTCCAAACAGAGCTATAGGAGAGAGTAGGTGGAGTCAAGGAGATGCCAGCCTGTCACAGAGGGAAAAATAACATGTAGAAAATGTGGTAAAACCATGGCCATGTGGCATTACATAGACTAATATAAATGTGTTAATTTAAGATTAACAGTTAGTTATGAATACACCTGAGCCATTGGCCAAACAGTGTTGTATTTAACATAGTTTCTGTATGGTAATTTGGATCTTGTCTGTCTGAAAATTAAAGCACAGTCATTGTTTACACTTGAATGAATGTGTTTCCGATATTTAGACCTGCTCTTGGGGATCTTTTCCGTTTGTTGGCTTGCCTTTCCAACTTTCATTGATGAATTTTCTTTATTTTATTATAATGTATTTTGTTCTGTTCTGTTGTGAACTCTTAGAAGCCTGCTTTTTTCCAATAAGAGTGAGAAAAGGAGTGAATCTGGTTTGGGGGTGAGTTGATGAGGAACTGGAAGGAGTAGTGAGTAGAGAATTCTAATAAGTAAGAGAATAGAATATACTGTAAGAGATAAGAATATACTTTCCATAAAAAGGAAAAATTAAAGAAATAAAAGCCAACCCTTTAAAAGCAAAACACCAATTCTATAAATTGGATTCTTTAAATCAAAATACCATTTCCCTTCTATCTTATATGAAGAAAAAAGTAGAATGCTATTCAAAATTTTACTTACTTCTTTTAGTGTAGTTATTTTCATGTTTCTGTTTATATATGGATATTTATTAATATAAATTTTCATTAGATCTTTTCATATTTTTAATTTAAATTTTATTCAGTATCTAAAATTCAAGTGACAAATATAAGCTGTTATGGAAGTGCTAGTTTTCCCTCATCTTTAAGCAATAAATCATGTAAGAGCAGCTGCTAGAATGTTGCTAAATTTTTGTCAAAATACTGTCTATGGGAAATTATCTATAAAACCATTTAAAAATAAGAATTTCTTTCCGTATGACAATTATTGCGGAGTTTCATAATGTCTATTTATCTAAAATATTGTATTACTGTGATTTACACTGGTTACATATAATGTAATTTTCTGTGAGCTGAAGTTTTTATTCTTATTCATGATAAAGGTCTGTGTCTTCTTTTACTAGACTAAATCAGGTACCTTACAGAAAATATATAATTACTCACAAGTACTTTATACTTGGCCTAGAACTCTTGATCTTCACCAAGAAAGAATAAGCTTACATGAATAAGTTCAAAACAATATAGTCTATGATTTCCTTGTCTATTTACTCTACTCAAAAATTTATTGTGTGTTACCCTCTTTTATTGCAATTTTTATTATTCATCATATTGCCCCCAGACATAATAAGTTTTGCCTGTGATAACTGAACTAAAATACATACTTCTGCATCAGTAAACCATATAATGCTGACCTTGATGTGTGAGGGGAATGTTTGGTATGTCTGTAATGCATTCAGTATATAAACTATTTGGTGAAAAATATTTAGAACTGTGGACCTTACTGTAAGCACAGACAATACCATCTGTGGAGAAATTCATCAATGAAAATGGATATTACTTCATGACTATTTGTCATAAGAAGTAGTTCTAGCTTTTGGTATAGAAATTTGTAATGTGTTTAGAATTGATTAACAGTATCTTCCTCCAAACACTTTGTATGTGCATGCCATTGTTAAGTAAATCAGTAACACGCAGACTTATCAGATTGTCTCTCTCATTTTCACTATGACATTGGTATCCCTCTGACATTTGTGAAATGCACACAATGACTTTCTTCAGGATCTTGACAAAAAACAAATTGCTTTATTTCCAGATTGAAATTTTAATTTTTGCTTTGTTTTCTACATTCCAAGATTTTCCCTTTATTAAAACCATGATTTTCTGTGTTTGAGTTAAGTACCACACAATAGGTAATATACCTTATACTTGTTAACCAACAAAAGGAGTGCCAAAGAAGAATCTCAAATATGCTTAGATCAACCCTAAATCCAGTTACAACCAGTCTTTCTCTTCACATGTACTAGGAAAGATTCAGTTTGTCTGGTACAACAGAAAGAATCAGCTCTGCCCCTGTTTTACATTCCAATGTCTTGGCCAACATTTAATGAGAATTCTGTCTTCACTGTATATGGCTTTGACCTCTGTCCCAAACATGGAAAAAACAGTAGGACAGCATTACAAAGCATGTCTTTTTAAGAAATAATTTTGTTTCTCAGAGAAAGTTATATATATTATTAAATCCCAGTACATAAAATCTCTCATCTGATGTGCAAAATTGTCTGCAGACATTTTTTTTCTTTTTAACCTTTCAACATTCTATGACATGACATTTTGCTTTTACATAGTTCATCTTATTCTCCATACTAGATAATCCTTTCTAAGTAACTCTATCATTATTTAGTCAGGACTTGTTTTCATATAACACTGCAATTTATATTCATATACAGACTTTAATGTTCATATTGTTTATTTTTCAAAGAATATTATTACTATATTGCATAACAATTGAGTGTTTATTTTATATGAAACCAAACCAAGCAAATTGTTTCCCAGGAATTATACTATCTCACATTTTAATCAGAAATAAAATTTGAAACTCAACCACATATTGAATCATCATAGGCAGCAGCTGATTATCATCATTACTTTTATTCTGATACATTCTTAAGTGTTTCAATGGAATTTTCTTCTCTTATTGTCCATTGTGTGAACCGTACTTCAAGACATCTAGAAATTGGAATCTATGAATTTTCATATTTAAAGGCTCTATTCTTTGAAAATTATTTTATGGATACAAGATTTACAACTTACATATATTTATGTAACTTAAAGAATAAAATTGGTATGTATATTATGTTATATATATGTTTTATATATGTATATATATCAAACTTTATTCATTACATAATTTTGCAATTATTATATGCAATTAATGCACATACATAGGAAGACATAAGACGTAGTTCATAATAATAACAAAAGTAGTGGTATTGATTTCAGATGTAAGGAATACCAAGTGATACATGTTCACTTAGTGGTCTCTAGTATGTATTTTTAAACTCTATGATATACTGCCATGTATTTTATTTATATTTTAATAATTAAAGTTTGCCTGAGGAACAGAGGGTTGAACTAAGCCGCTAGAGTCCAGGCAGTGGTGGCACACACCTTTATTCCCAGGATTTAGGAGACAGAGGAAATTGGATCTCAGTGAATTCAAGGCCACCCTGGGCTATACAAGATCAATGCAGAGACAATTCAGGTGGTGGCAGCTCACACCTTTAAACTCGTATTCAGGAGTCACATGCCTTTAATCTGAGCACTAAAGGGGAATATAAAATAGAGGAGACAAACGCTGGAGGCTCAGGTTGCAGTTGCTCAGCTTTGGTAAAGGTAAGACTTCTCTAGTAGCTTGGCTGATTTGCTTTTCTGAACTTCAGCTTGAATTTCAATATCTGTCTCTGGGTTTTTAATTATTCAGGTTACAATTTTGTTTCCACAGGAGAAGTAAATCTATAGATACCATCAACATTGATAAAGATTTGCTTTGGAAAAGAAACACCTCCTTCCTTTTTTTTTTTTTGTTTTGATTTTTGTTTTTCTACACAAGGTTTCTCTGTAGCTTTGGGGCCTGTCCTGGAACTAGTTCTTGTAGACCAGTTTGGCCTAGAACTCACAGAGATCTGCCTGCCTCTGCCTCTTAAATGCTGGGATTAAAGGTGTGCACGACCACTGCCGAGCCAAGAGATACTTCTTAATTAAAAGAGATGGTAGTTCATCAAACAGCATGGCTGTTTAATCTAAACTAACCTATAAAATTAATAAATGCTTTTCATCTGATAAGATAAAACTTACCAATAGAGAATCTCTCCAAAATTAGGGTATGGAAAATGTTTTCTGTTTTTGTCTTTTCAGGAGAATAAAAGTATTCAGCTAATGAATCTGAGGACCATTGTGAAAATGAGACAGCTGAAGAAAAAAAATAAACCATCCAGAAAAAGTATACCAAGAAAAGGAGTAAATTGGTATATCACATTTCCAAAAAGATAAAATTTCATAAATATTTCCAAAGATTTGTCTATGCTCTTAGACATATAATACAAATAATCTTTTCTTTTTTGGTATACTTTAAAAAAAAATCTTTCCTCATTTTACAAACCAATCCCTTTCCCACTCTCTCCCCTCCTCCTGCTCCCTCCTTCATGTCTCCCATTCCCCCCATTCACTCCTCAGAGAGGGTAAGGCTTCCCATGGGGAATCAACAAAGTCTATCACATTGTTTTAAGTAAGGAACAAGGCCTTCCCTACTATATCTAGACTAAGCAATGTATTACATCAAATAAACTGGGTTCAAAAAAGCCAGTACAAATAGTAGGCATAAATCCTGGTCCCACTGTCAGTGGACCCACAGTCTTCCCCAGCCACATTCAGAGAGATTTGAATTTGGTCCTATGTTTGTTCCTTCCCTTTCAGGCTGGAGTTGGTGGCCTCTCGTTAGCATAGGTAAGCTGTTTCAGTCTGTGAACCCATCATGGTCTTGATATCCTTGCTCATATTCTCATTCCTTCCCCTCTTTGATTAGACTTTTGGAGCTTAGCCCAGTATTCCACTGTGGATCTGTGCCTCTGCTTCCAACAGTTGATGGATGAAGGTTCTATGATGATATTTAAGAAAGTCATCAATCTGACTACAGGCCAAGGCTAGTGTGGGCACCCTCTCCGTTATTGATTAGGGTCTTAGCTTGGATTGTTCAACTATGTGCATAGGAGCATTATTTGTAATACCCATAATCTGGAAACAACCTAGATGCCCCTCAAGCAAAGAATGGATAAAGAAAATGTGGTACATTTACATAATGGAGTACTACTCAGTGGTAAAAAACAATGACATCTTGAAATTTGCATGCAAATGGGTGAAACTAGAAATACCCATCCTGAGAGACATAACCCAAACCCAAAATGATGGACATGGTATGCAATCACTCATAAGTAGATACCAACTGTAAAGCAAAGGATAACAAGCCAATAGTTTACAACCCCAGAAAAGCAAAGTAACAAGGAGAAGCTTAAGAAAAACATATATAGATCCCTCTGGGAAGGCAAACAATGCAACATCTCCTGAGAAAATTGGGAGCATGGGGGCTGGGGGAGAAGGGAGTGAAGAGGGGGAGAAAGAGGGGAGAAAGGGAGAGAGGAGAAGAACTTGAGGGAACTGGATAGTCAACACAAGGGCAGAACAGAGATGGAGAGCAAGAAAGGAACTATCTTGGTGAGGGAGCCATTATGGGGCTAGCAAGAAACGTGGCACTAGAGAAATTCCAAGGAATTCACAAATAGTTTTTCAGTAGCCCCTGTCTAATTAAAAATTGAAGATGGCTTTTGAGTTGAAGTGTGGCTCTTTTCTTCTCTAAACCCGAGCATGCTTATTAAAGTGACATCCAAAATTTCTGTTTCATATGAAAAGATTTACCTGATATGGGATAAAAGAAAAACAAATATTTAAGACCTGTTATTGCTACTAATTTAATAGTCTTTGCTTTCGTAATTACTCTTTAACTGTCTTTCTTAAGGAATAAGATTTACATATACATATATAAATATATATGTATATTTGATTTGTCATGATATTAATGGTCATATAGGGTACTAACTAATTCTAGAAAAAGGTTTCATCTACCTTTTTATAAATGGCTTCAGGTTTGAGCATCTATTGGTTTTTTGCAGTGAACCAAGAACATGCCTAACAGTTACCTTTGAAGTCTCTAAAAGGAGGATGGGTCACCACAATGACAATTCTTCCAGGGCTATGATAGCACTACTAAGCTGAAAACCAAAACTTGAAGATTAGCTTTTGGACTATAAACTACTCAGAACGATGTTGAGGTGGTTAGCTTAGATGACCCAGCCTAACAGATTACTCTTGCCAGGACTTGACAAGCTATGTGCTTTCCCATTATGCAGAGACTGGACAATGAATGATAAAGTTACTTCTATCGGGACTAGACACTTAACCCAAAGTTTTCTTTTCAGGATCTCCTAAATATATTATCACCCCAGACAGCAGGAAGTAAATTTAAGAATACGACTCCCATATTCCCAAGAGTTGGGGTGGGTGGTGATTGGTTATTCAAAGTGTTATGGATATTTGTCATTGTTAATTGGGATTGGTTACAAGTTGTTATTGATAATAGTAAGGAAAAAGCTAAACATACTAAATTAGAGTCAAGATTCTTGTTCTGAAAAGAAACAAAGGGGGTATAGATATGATAAGATAAAAGGTAGATTATTGAGTCTACACTTTATTTATTTATTTATTTATTTTGGTTTTTTGAGACAGGGTTTCTCTGTGGCTTTGGAGCCTGTCCTGAAACTAGCTCTGTAGACCAGGCTGGTCTTGAACTCACAGAGAGCTGCCTGCCTCTGCCTCCCGAGTGCTGGGATTAAAGGCGTGCACCACCACTGCCCGGCAAGTCTACTCTTTAAAAAGTAACTATTAGTTTTAAATGTTTTACATTGGAATGAACTTTTGTATATTGCATACAAATTTTGTTTATAGAGACAAATTTGAGGTTAAGTTTGTTAAAGCAGGCTGTATATACATTTCTCATATTGTTCAAGCTCATTTAACAATGTAAGACAAATTTCTAGTCCTTGAAAGTTATTATTACCAGCTGTTTAGATAATAAGGAAATGTAGGTTAGTAATTAGTCACCTATATTACATTCAAACTTGTAGTCACATAAGGTATGTTTTCAATGTCAAACAAAGATATATTTCAAATAGACTGATCATCTTCAAATACTTCAGAGATCTATAGAATATGGCATTTAAGATGTTTTAAAAACATAGGTTCTTTTATATTTTTTCATGACAATGAGCATGTCTGCTCCTGATATCATCAATCTACTTCTGAGAAGAAGTTGGTCATTTAAATACACAACATAGATGCCCCTCAATGGAAGAATGAAAAAAGAAAGTGTTGCAAATCTACAAATTAGAGTACTGCTCAGCCTCAGTGGTAAAACAAAAACAATGACATCTTGAAATTTGCATGCAAGTGCATAGAATTAGAAAACACTATCCTGAGTGAGATAACCCAGACCCAAAAATATGAATATGGTATATACTCACTCATTAGTGGATACTAGCCATAAACTTAAATAATTAAAATAATTTTTGATGATTGAAAATGACACACATGTAATATCAGGACTAGAGATTATATTTTTAGCCAAGTAAATTAATTTATACTGTAAAAGTTTATGCTAATGCTCATTTTAACTTATTTCTCTGTCACATCTTTGAATGTTAATAAAAATAAAACATTAATTATTCTGTCTACTTTCCTTGAGATAGTAATAAAATAATATCATATGAATTGATAGAAAATATGAGAGAACCAGCATACTTATACAATACTATGGAAAGAAAACATTTTTGGTTAGGTTTGGCATCAGATGGTACAGAAAGAAAGGTTAGAGTCACAATTAGAAGATCTTGTTTTACAATACTAAAACTAATTTTAAAATAATAGTAATTTTGTCAAAATGGTTCTTTCTGGTCCTAATAATACAGTGTTTGGAATTAATTAGAAATGCCAGATTATTCTAGGGATGAAAACATATATTCTGCAGTCTTGTAGGCTAATTTAAAAATTATTTAGTAAAAAAAAATCTTCGTAAAGCTGAAACTCTGTGTTGTAGCACAAATGAAATTAATTTAATTTATAATCAATTTAGTTAATTAATTGTGAACAATGTGAAAAAAATTAATTGTGTTTTCCATGGTTGTAAGAAAACATATACTTAAAAGCCTCTTGAAAGAAACAAATCTTTATGATCTTAAATATAATAAATATCCCAATATCAAACAATAAACCAAGAAAATTTTAAAGACATAAATTCCATAAATGCTATCATAAAGTCAATTTACAACATTATAAAATTATATTTTTAACTGTGTAACCTGTTGTATCATTTATTTACAATGTGAAAGTCTATTGGTTTATTTTTCTATTTTGCAAACTGATTATAAGCTAGAAATTAAAAAAACTTTTATTGCAAAAACAGGAATAATACAATTATTTTAGTTATTGCTACTTAACAAATACATACTCTTAGGTATGATCTTCTAAAGGTGTAAATATAACAACACTGGAAGTCTGATATGTGCAATTTTAAGCAAAGGATTTTGTATTGGTGCAGTGTTTAATGCTACACATTAAATTTCATTTAATTAAAAATTGTCATCTATGTGGTATCACTCTAAGTATACAACTTTCAGTCAAAGAGAGAAATCAAGTACAATAGAATTATAAAGTGTGGAATAAATATATGTATATCAATGTGACAAAAAGGTAACTGGAAACATGTATCATTTTTCATCATTCTCTATGTAAACATGGACATGAGCATCCAAGTTTATTCAATGTGTGCTTTCAAAAATTGACATGTTAACATCCCAAGAAAATTTCCATTGTTCCTATACATGAAAGGTGTTTCCTGACAACCTATAAACAAAAATATATTCATTAATATATTTTGTTTATTTATTTAATTATGTGATTATTTGAAATTTTCATTTTATGTGTATGTATGTTTTCCCTGCATCTGTACATAGGTATTTAGTGCCTACACATATATGAAGAAAGTACTACATTATTTAGAACAGGAATTAAATACAGACGTTACTAACAATTCAGTTGCTAGAAATTCAACAGTGGTCCTCTGGAACAGCTGTCAATTCCTTAAACAGCTAAGCCATCAATTCCTCAACCCTCATATATTGCTATTAAGATAAAAAACATATAAAAGGAAATATTCAGTAACTATCTAAAACATGCACTGCTTAGGATATTTTTCTCACTTATCACTAATTAAACATGATATTCTTGATCTCTATAAAATGTGAGAACTTAGAGAAGTCATTTCCTAGGTAGTGAAATTTAATGTAATTATGCTGTTCTGTCCCCTACGAACAACAGAAACATAAACCTTCATTCACACAAACCTTATACTAAAAACTCTCATAATATTCTTAAGGATCTTACATATTTCTCTTTTACATAAGCTTTTATAAGTGAGATAATCTTAAACAGTAACACACTGAGAAATTTTGATTAAAAACAAAAGTAATTTTATGGTTTTTGCTTTAAAACTTCCAAATAAATGTTATCAAGCAGTCAGATTATATGAAAATCTTTCAATGCTGTAAGGAATGACCTGGCTAAATTCTTAGGGGTAATCAATCTTCTTGTCTGTAATTTTTCTGAGTTTAAACATTGACTTCAGTAATCTTTGGTAGACAATGACATTTAAATGTGTGCCAATAGTATTTGGCACAGATTGCTTGAAATGGATGGGTGCTTTTTACATGTTTGCCTTATACTTTCATTCTTCCTTTCACAAAGCTGTATTGTTATCTTGGTTAGAAAAGAAGAGTGACAGCCTCCAGACTTCCCTCTTTAGTTTCCTCATCCCTTGAGGATGTGGAGGCATAGTGTTCTCTGACCTTAAAATATTGAGAAAGTCATGCTTAACTAAAAGTCTTAAATTACATTACAACTTTCTATGGTGTTCTTCTAAAACCCATATCTAAAATAAAAATTTGAAAAGTGCTAAAATTCAGTGACATCATGGATTATTTTTGCTACAAAAGGATGAGATATTCTCCTTTTTAATTGAAATAGATGTGTTTTTCATCATTGTCACAATGCATGATATTAACTTAAAAAGAACAGTCTTCAGTGAACTGGATATAATCTTTTGGATGCCACAGCAGAGACTGTGGGACAATAATCACCCCACTCGAATTAATGGTCACTATGAAAGACTGAACTTCACATAAACTAAGTGGATGCAACAAATACATTCTGTGATCTCTCCCTACTCCTTAGAAATCCTAATTTATCCTTCAGTTTCTTTTCCTACCTTTCTCATGTTAATGGACCTTATTTACTTTGTGATCTCCTGAGTTTAACCAGTTACCTCTAAATGTTCACATGTGTGAACCTGCCCAATAGAACCTGGTAGGTTCACACATTTGTTTGTATAAATTTGAAAACAATGACTCGTCCTCCACAAAAGTTTCTCTTAGCCAGTAGTTTCTCAGTGAAGTCTAGCCAGTAACTCAATATGTAAGGCTGCTAACAATTCTAGTATGATTGAGGCCTGTTATTGTCAATCAGAGATGAGCTGAGTTCATAATTGCAATGGTTATGACATACTCTCAAGAGAAACTTTTGAAGCCCTTGAAAATATCTTCCACCTTTTGCATTCTTTCTGCCTCAAATTTTGTGATTTCACATAAATGTAATAGAGGATGGTGTAAATGTCTTATTCATGCTCACTACTCAGCCATCTCTTATTTTTGAACCTTGAACAGTCAATATTCAGAGGAAAGTCTCTGCTGAAGGTGGAAAGAAGCTCTTTTCTAAGATTATACACATACCTGTTAATTTGTTGCATTGCAATTTATGAAACCACAGTACTACATTGCCCTTTACATATTAAGGGACTATGAGTTCTCAACTATGGGGTTTTGACTTGGTCTTCAGTGACAGACATATAGCACCTCCTTTGCTTTGATTCCAAAATGAGAGCTGTTACTAGATTCCACAGTTGTTAAGTGCCACTACTGAGGATCTTAATTCACATGTTGCTATTATAGTTTGCAGGGTTCCAGTTGAGGAAGAGCGTTTAGAACTTTTCTATTTATTTAGCACCTTCTAACATTGATGTCTGTCTGCTAGAGAAAGCTTCCACCCCAGTAAACACTCAGGTTCTCTGGGTTTTGCAACCACTATATGTCAAATACTAAATAATAGGATCTAATTTTCTAGTTTTGATGGGAAGCAGAGAAGAATGGCAAAAACCTTCATAGTGATGGGTGCTTTATGACATCCTTGAGCAGAAAAAAAATGATACTAAGATTTTAGAAGCACCATTACCTAGTGAGGTCAAACGTTTCCCTTTTAATTCTTATCCTTTAAATTATTTTCTGTTTGGTTAAGAAATAGTAGACATAGATATAATTTTTATATACCCCTATTATATCAACCCACATAGGATTCCTTTTTCTCACTCCAATTCTTGCTTAAACATTTCTATACTTAGTATTTTCTCTCCCATTGTATGCATCACCAGTGGTCTGGTGATTTCTCTCCCTTAACCCTCCCTGAGTGATCATATCTATTCTTATGATTTCTATAGGTACTTCAAGTCAAATTTACAAATAACAACTTTAAAAATGTGTTTACATATGAGATAGAACAAGCACCATTTATTTTTCTACATCTAGGCAAACTAAGCAATTTTACAGTTATATGTGATTTTTATAATTTCACTTTTCTTTCCATGAAAATAAAGTTCTGTTGTGAATATGCACCACTCATTATAACTTACTTATTTTTTGAGGCATATCCATACTAATTTCCATAGTGGCTTCAACAGAAGAAGAATATAGAGTTGCCTCCAAAAATTAATCTTGGACTACCTAACTGAGGGTGTCAGGAGATACATTTGTAAATCTTTGGCATACTTAGAGGCAAATCTATGAAGGGCAGAGATCTTCTATTTTACTAATGAGTATAATCTACATATAATAAATGATTTCATGTCTTTATATTTAAAATTTTTCACAGACACATATAATCACAGTTTGCTATTTCAATGAACACTCAAAGTATAGTGAGAATATACGGATAATTACTTATTGCTGCTTTCTGTAATGAGCCTTGAAGAAATCCTAATTATGACAAATGTTTAATAGAGTCTTTAAACTATATTCAGCATTGTTCTGTAGGACATGTGTGCATTGTGTTCAATTATTGTGTTTTAATAGTCATGTGATTTTCATGATTGTCTTCCCCATAATCAGTATGTCAAAATAGCATAATTTGGAGATATTTTATACAGATTTGCTGTATAGAAAAAAGTATAAAACTACTTTAAAAACACAATAATCATATATCATTTGCTGATCATAATACTATGAACATAAAAATAATGTTGCAAAAATTACCATCCTAGTTGGACATAAGATATTTCACAATTGTTTGTTTTATTCCAATTATTGTATACATAGAAAAAGAAATTTTCATTTTCCTTTGATGCTCATCAATACCCATAAATAAGGAAATGGATTAGAAAACTATTGTCAAGCCATATAAGGCTTTCTGTATTATCTGAGACATTGCAGTGCATGGCACTAGCAACATCTTAAAAGAAGAATCTATTAGAGTTAAAAAAAAACCCTAATAAGTATGTAAGAGTATATTGTTCTGTGAATATTTTAGGAATAGTCAATATTAAGATAGTGCCTTTTACTGAAAAGGGGACCTGATATAATCTTAAACTAGTTATCATTCAGGAAACATGCTTATCATCTAAGGTGTACCTCGGATTAGATATTATATGCTAACACTAACATACTGTAAATACAGAGAATCAATATTAATCATACTATGTTGACATGAAGATATATTTTGTCAGCCTTTTGGAGGCTTACTCGATCAACAATCACAGTCAACTCGGTGATTAGATTTTCCAGATCATAAAATCATCATGGAGAAAGATGTTGTCTTTCTTTTCTCTCTGCATCAGAAGAACTGATTTCCCTAATTTATTAAACTTCAGATTATCTACTTGAACCCTTCCTTCTCTTCCAGGTACAAACTTTCAGTTGTCATAATTTACAGAGCACTACTGCTTTTCTAGAGTTCTTATAAGATTACAAGTGACTTCTACCAATGCAAGTTGAAAATATTTCTTGTTATTTTGTTTTGTTTTTCTTTCTGATTTAAGCTTTTCTTCCTTTATGGTACTTGGATTGCTATATCTTGGTATTCTGAAATGATTTATAAATGTAATAATTATGTGAAAAAAGGATACATAATATTGTATAAGCCAAGAAAAGTGATAGTAGTTTATATGTATATATATATATATATATATATGACTATCTTAGAATGACTAATTTGAAAAGGAAACACAAAACTGTACAAATAAGCAATCAGACAAAAATAACAACAGGAAAATAACAGCAATGAGGGTACACAGGTCAAATATAACTTTAAATAATATTTGATTCTACTATTCAAAAAACACAGGGCCCTTAAATGGATTAAGAAATACAAATCCATTCATCTGCTATTTGCAAAAATCTCAGCATTAAAGAAAACATCACTTTAAAGTAAAAATACACAAAAAGTTCAACAAATAAGGTCAGGAAAAAGGCAGATACTACTATTTTAACATTACAAAATTGATTTTAAGAGAAAATTAACCATAAGAGATAATGGATACATCATTCTGATCAAGAAAAAACTAATGAAGAAAATAGTCTAATCTTACACATATATGTACCAAATTCTGTTGCAAAATTTCACACAAAGCTTCCTAATTAAAGAGACAGATTAATGCAAAATCAGCAATGGATTCTGGTTTCAATACAACATTTCCTCTAATCAATATATAAACTGGGAAGGAAATACACAGAGAAAAAAGAAAATTGAGCAATATCATATATATTCACTGTCTAACATATATCAATAGAATATTCTGACCAAGCAGGAAAGAATCACAGTATAATCAGCACATATGAAAATTTTCTTATTGATGCAAAAATTATCAAATTCGCCAAATTATATGACTCCATATATTCCATCTGATCACATTGCAAAAAAGCTTAAAATCAATTATCAATGAATCTCTTTCATAATTCCATGACATCATGTGATTAATTATCATATTACTGAATAATAAATGGGTCAAAGAAATCAAACTATTTCAGGAATTACATGACTTATAGTTGAAAACACAATACAATACAATAATACTTCAGGATCACATTGGAAACAGGCCACATTACATTCCTCAAAACTGTATTCCATTCTCCTGCTAAAAAGTTTCCTTATGCTGTGTTACAGCATTCTTTTGGCTGCTCTAAAAACCAAACTCTTCCACATTTATCCCAAATATATGAAGTCAGGTTCTTGACGTTGACATCCTACTGTTTCACAACAACTTTTGTATTATTTTTCTCTTGTCAAATAATTTTTCAGCATCTAATGAGATGATCATTTACTGAAGAATGGATAAAGAAAGTGTGGTATATTTACACAATGGAATATTACTCATCTGTTAAAACCAACATCATAAAATTTACTGACAAATGGATGGATTTAAGAAACATCATTCTGAGTGAAGCAGTCCATACCCCAAAAGACAAATATTCTATGTCCTCACTTACAGGTGGATAATTAGCTTTAAACTAAAGGATAACCATCCTACAATTCACAGACCCAAAGAGCCAAAGTAAAAAGGAAATCTCAATGAAGGACATATGAATCTCATTGTGAAGGAGAAATAGACTAGACATACAGGTGGACTGGGAAAGTGGTTGTATTGGGTGTGTGACCTTGGGAACAGGAGGGATTGGATGAGGGGAGATGGAGAGGGAGAGAGGAAGAAAGAAAGAAAGAAAGAAAGAAAGAAAGAAAGAAAGAAAGAAAGAAAGAACTGGGAATGACAACTGGAATCAGTGGCAACTCTGGGATAAGCTAGAAACCTAACAAACACAATGTAAACTCCCAGGAATCTGTTGAGGGTGATCCTAACTAAAACTGATGTCAATAAGGGATAATAGAACCTGAACTGGTCATCTCCTGTGAGACCCCAATCAAGCCACATAGCCTTCAACTTAAATTTGTCCTACCTACAATACTTGCTGAGGTAAAGGTGGCACAGAAATTGTGGAAGGTCAATCAATGACTGCTCCAGCTTTAGACACATAGCATGAGAGGAAACCCACCCCTGTCATTGCCTCAGGGGCCAAGACCCAGAGTCTGTACAGCCAAGAGTCTTAGGATAATATCAAACTTGACTGGATTCCTAATGCTATTCTACTGTATTCATAGATCATTGCCTAGGGCAATAAGGAGAGGCTTCACTCAGTAAATAAGGGAAACGGATACAGAGACCCACAGCCAACAATTTAGAAGACCTCAGACCATCCTGTGGAAGAGAGGGAGGAAGAATTATAGCAGTCAGAGGGCCCAAGGAAGCCAGAAGAAAACCCACACAATCAATTAACTTGGAGGAATAGAGTCTCACAGAGACTGGACCACAAACCAGAGTGCTTACATGGGACTGACCTAGGTCCTCTGACCATATGTTACAGTTGTGTAGCTTGATCTTCTTGTGGGACTCCTAACAGTGGGAACAGGAGCTGTCTCTGACTCTGATGCCTTCCTTTTGTGACCCTTCCTCCTACTAGACTGCCTCATACAGCCATTCTAGGAGAGGAGGTGCTTAGTCTTATTTCAACTTCATATTCCATGTTCTTTTCTGAGGAGAAAGGAGAAGGAAAGGATGGAGGTCAGGGAAGGTTGTGAGAAGGGACGAGGAAGAGAGAGTGGTGGAAAATGTGATTGGCCTGGGGGAAAGCAATTAATTAATGAATTAAAATAAGTCAAAATAAATAAATAAATCTATATCTATATATCAGAGGCACTAATAAAATGCAAAATATATGCTTACATGTAAACAGTAATGACAGTAACAATGAATGACAGTTAAACATTTGTATGACTAAAATAATCATAGTGAAGAAAGTTTTACCTTCATTTTCCTGTCCTCATCCCCAATTCTCTTTCCATTTCTGTCTCTATTTATCTTTTTGTCTCTCTTTCTGTCTCTGTTTTTTGTTGTCTCTTTGTCTCTCTTTCTCATGAGAATGCTCATGTGTGCTGGTTCCCACAAAGATCTAAGAGGTGTTGTATCCCCTGCATCTGGTGTAGCAAACTGCAACGAGCTGCCTCTTGTAAATTCTGGGAACCAAAATTTGGTCCTACACAAGAACAGCAAAAGCTCTTAACAACTGATCCATCACTCCAGCCTATAAACAATGATTTTTATGACATGGAATTTGAAAATAAAAACATAAACTATATAAAGGTGATATTGGTTTAAAGTAATGATATGATGTGCTTTATAGTTGCTGAGCTTCTACAGTCAGAGTGACCCAGCGATTTTTATATTGCATATCTCTAAACAATTACAGTATTTCAATAATGTTTTTGCACATATAGAAGAGCTATACTGGTTTTCCCAAACACTATTTCTCTATCCTACTAAAGGTCTGTTTAATTAATTCATTTGATTTAAACATAATCATTTGATTTCTCAGTTCAAAATTTGATGTTGAACTTAGTGTCTTCATTCAGTTTGTTGAACTCTCAGAAATTCATCATTCACAGACTGAGTTCTACATCTGACATTTACTTAAAATCTGTCTGTTTCTCTGTGGCTTCAATTCTAGTGTAGGCCACAGTCTATCAGGCATAGAGTACTAATTTACTTTCTTTGCTTCCTTTATTCATGATATTAGGTGGGTCAGAGTTGTATTTTTTTCACCAAAGGAAACTTGATATTTTCTATTCTTGCATTTTTCAATATCTTTTTTGTACTTTCAATGAAATTCAAATTCTGTAACACAGGTTTCCAATTATTACAGAATATGTTCCTGCTCTGTATTGTACATTTGTCTAATGTCAATATTCCACTGAATTCAATAATATTGCCCTCATTTCTATTCCTCAGCAAAATTTATCTTTGCATTTCCTTTTGATGGAATGCCTTTCCCGAGCTGCTTCTGTTGATGGTGAACATGCAGTTTTGCAAGTATATGTTCACATGTTCACTTCCTGGAAAAGATTCCACTAAGAAATTAATTTAAGATAATATGATATAGCAATCTACACCAAATTTTGATTTTCTTTATGCTCCCTCAAAATTTTGAATTATTTTATTCATTTTATGAAATTATGGGTATATTTCTTGCTCTTCCAAATAGCACTAAATACTTAGTGCATCCTACATTGTATATCTTTGGTTCAATATCTCCTAGTTCTAAATCTCTGCCTTCCACAAGAAAAATGTTAAGTATTAAAATGGCATTTTATACTTGTAGTGTGGTTTTCATATCCCCAAAGAAATACTTCTAATTTCCCAGAAAAAAGCAAACAAGCATCTACTCAATATTAAAATAATTATACTTTCAGTAAATGAATATACACTACAACAAGAAAGACAAAATCATAGCACCAAATGCTGCTGGAATGGGTGTAATAATCATGATATTTGTCTTATGGCTTAAATGAAGTTAGTATTCAATAATTACATATATGTTATAAGGTAAAAAATATAAAAATGTATTAGTCAAGCACATTTCTATTGTCATATTTCACCTTAGTACAAAAAAAATGACCTGAACACAAAAAATTAGGTCCTCAAACAGAGAGGTGTCACTTTGAAGGTCCAGGGATGAGAAATAAAGAGTATGAGAAAGAAGACAAAAGCAATAGCTGTGACCAAGAATTCAGACTTAAGGTGATGACTTATCCCAAACAAGTTTATTAAGAAGTACTACATCATATACACTATTTGCTGGTAGGAAAATAAGCAAGGTCAATTTAGAACAAATCAGAAAATGTTGTCAAAATAAACATAGGATACTTTAGCTTCAACACCCTAAAAACTGGTAACCACAGCCCTCCAGAAGAGTCAGGTCCCCAGAAACCATAATTGTTACTCTTAACGCCAGCTCTAGTCCAGCCATGTTAAACCCAGTCCAGGACAAGGACACAGAGCTAAAATCCCTTTTGTTTTATTCTCAGGCCCTCTGAGAGTATCTTGGGTCAATCGGACTCCACACACCAGAAGGATAAAAAGCAAGTAGAGGAAGGAAGAGCTGATTTTGTTTTATAGGCTCAATGGAGTGAATCAAAATATAGATTTTACCAACCAACTCTGATGTATTCTGAAGGTATCAGAATATCTTGCTTATTTATAGCAAATATTCTATAAGCATTATAATATAAAGGAAAGGGAGGTAATTTAGTAATATGAAGCTACGCTTCTTTTTTTCTTTGTACATTGTCTTTTTTATTGCTTTTACTCGGCTATATATTTTTATCTGCTTCCCTCCCTTCCTCTCCTCTCCTCTCCTCTCCTCCCTTCAACCCTCTCTCATGGCCCCCATGCTCTCAATTTACTCAGGAGATCTTGTCTTTTTCTACATAAGATGTAGATTAGATTCCTATATGTCTCTCTTAGAGTCCTCATTGTTGTATAGGTTCTCTGGGATTGTGAATTGTAGGCTGGTTTTCTTTCTTCTATGTCTAAAAACCACTTGTGAGAGAGATCATATAACATTTGCCTCTCTATGTCTGGGTTACCTCACTCAATATGATCTTTTCTAGATCCATCCATTTGCCTTTTATTCTGCTGTACTCCATTGTGTAAATGTACCAAATTTTCCTTATCCAGTCTTCAGCTGAGGAGCATTTAGGTTGTTTCCAGGTTCTGTCTATGACAAACAATGCTGCTATGAACATAGTTGAGCACATGTCCCCGTGTTACAATTGAGCATGCTTTAGGTATATACACAAAAGTGGTATTGCTAGGTCTTGAGTGGTGTAGGACAATTCTATATTCTGTCAATTATGTTTTAAATAAATGCTGATTGGCCATTAGCCAGGCAGGATGTATAGGTGGGACAACCAGACAGAAAGTATAGGTGGGGCAAGGAGAATAGGAGAATTCTGGGAAGCAGGAAGCTCCCTCAGCAGTCCTGCACAGACCACGGAAGAAGCAGAATGTGACTTGCCCTGCTGAAAAAAGTACTGAGCCATGTGGCTAACATAGATAAGGATAATAGGTTAATATACATTATTAGAGCTAATGCAAAGCCTGAGCTAATGGGCCATTCAGTTTATAACTTATGGAGACCTCTGTGTGATTTTCTTTGGGACTTGCTGGCCATGGGAACTGGGCAGGACAGAAACCCCAACAAAGCAGGCCCTTCATGTTACACTTGAGGAAGGTTGTTACGTAATTTTCTGAGAAATCACCATACTGATATCCAAAGGGGCTGTGCTAATTTGCACTCCCACTAGCAATGCAGAAGTGTTCCTACACTGCACATCCTCTCCAGCCTAAGTAGTTATCAATGTTTTTGACCTTGGCCATTCTTATAGATGTAAAATGAAATCTCAGAGTTGTTTTGATTTCTTAGCCATTTCTCTGATGGCTAAGGATGTTGAGCATTTCCTTAAGTGTCTTTCACTTGTTTGATTCCTCTGTTGAGAGTTCTATTTTTAGGTCTGTACCCCATTTTTTATTGGATTATTTGTTCTTTTGATGAGGTTTTTTTTTTTTTTTTTTAGATCAGACCTCTGTCTGATGTGGGATTGGTGGAGATCTTTCCCCATTCTCTAGGCTGACATATTATCTTATTGACCATATCTTTGCTTTACAGAAGCATTTCAGTTTTAGGAGGTCCCATTTGCTGATTATTTCTCTCAGTGTCTGTGCTATTGGGGTTATATTTAGGAAGTGGTCTCCTGTGCCAATGTGATCAGGTGTACTTTGCACTTTCTTTTCTGTGAGGTTAGGTGTGGTTAGCTTTATGTTGAGGTCTTTGATCCATTTGGACTTGAATTTTGTGTTTGTGTTTTCACCAATAAAACTAAAGTTAGCTATTTACAAGTACTGTAAGACGCCTTTCTCAGAATATCTGAAAAGTTTAGTTATAAATGTAAGTGTTATGGAATATCACTTCAAGATACACTTGTTTATGCCATGTAGTATTTGTCATAATGATGCAAACATGTGTTGCTTTCTTTTATCTTGCATTTGTTTAACTCTGTTAAGCTGTGTTACTTTGCCTGTCTAAAATATCTGAGTAGTCTAACAAAAAAGCGTAATGGACAATAACAAGATGGCAGAAAGGATAGGAAGGACTGGCAGGCAAAGAGAGATAGCAGTAGAAGGAAAAAAAGAATGGAAGAGGAGCAAGAACAAGGAGTAAAGAATGTTAGGGACCAGCCAATCACACAGTCAATCACAGAGTCAGAGTGAAAGTAAGATGTACAGAAGTAAGAGAAAGGTGTAATTCTGGAAGCAAAGAAGGAGACAGAATATTATAAGATAAGAAATCCTATCTTAAAATAAGCCAAACTAGGCCATGTGAATATTCGTAAGTAGAATAAGTTTCTGTGCGTAATTTATTTTTTAGCTGGGTGACAGATCCCCAGAAGAGTAAAAGATGAAAAGAAATCAACCAATATAAGCAAAATAGAATGACCTTCAATTTAATGGAAGTTTATTTTTATATTCTGTGCAACTGAATAAAATGTAAAAACTTAATTAATATACCATATTTAAAATTCTTCTATACCATACAATGGGTGTCTTTCTTTTAAACTCTTTAATAAATATATGCAATGCAATGATTTTATAAATCTTTTTTAACTAATGCAATGATAGCTGATGTTTTGAATTCCACTGTAAATGAACTTGTAGAATGTCTTAGTTTGGGATTTTATTGCTGTGAAGAGACACCATGATAATGGCAAATCATAAATACAATATTTAATTGAGGGGGCTTGCTTATAGTTTCAGAGGCTCAATCAATTATTGTGCAAGCATGGAGCATGGCTGCATATAGGCAGAGGTGGTGCTAGCTTTGAGACCGTTATATCTTGCAGGCAACAGGATATAAATTGACACATAATATGATATCCTGATATATGAAACCTCAAAGCCCATCCTATAGTGACACACTTCCTCCAATAATACCACATCCACTCCAACAAAGCCACACCTCCTATTTTATCACTGTTTATGAGATTATGGGATTATAGGGGTTTATTACATTCAAACTGACACATGAAATATTACATATAATAACTTTTCAAATGATCCAATAACCAAACAATAGCATATTTATCCTTATTTGTTTAATACTGATGTTTGATAGGAATATTTTCCTAGTAACATAGTATAAAATCTACATTTACTTAAATATTGTCAATTGTTAACACATTCAAGTACACAAAAAGACATTGTCACATACAAAGACATAGACACCCCACCACACACACATAAATGGTGTTTCTGATATACTAAGTGTCAATGTGGATAATTTTGAGACAGTCAGAACAAGAGACTGCCTGAGAGGAGGAAACTTTTATTAGCCCATGGCACTACTGTAGCAGGCCCAACCAGCTATTCCACAAACACTTAAATATAAATTACTTAGTGGACCTTGTCAGCAGCCTGCTCTCACGGATTTGGCAAAGTACGTCTTCCTTTCAGGAACAGACAGCCTTGGCTGCAGTGAAGGGTACTGAGAAAATGTGTCATAATTTAAACCTCTAATGTATTTCTACTTGAAATCATTATTAATCCCAAACTTCTCAGTCTGAAAGTCTACCAACAACCAAAAATGAAACAGTAGTAATGACAGAGTGACAGTTAAATATATTTCAATTATGGATAAAGCACAATAAATCAAACAAAACAAACGAGTTCTACCCATTAATAAAAACCTTTTTAAAGTTGAACTGAATTTTTAAAAATTTCAATGATTTTAGAACAATTTCATACTATTGAGCTGATTTGATATTAGATTTTAGGTATCTATACTATGTATTGAATACGAAGCATTGCTTTTCCAGGTGAATAAAAATAAATCAAGAGATGCTCATTATAGAAGAGGGAAGTTTGTGTAGCTTTTTTGGATACAATTCTGGTTGTTTTCCCTCTTACTGTATGGTGCATAAAGAACAATGTTAAAATGTGCATAGTCACATTGGTAGCAGAAGAGTTTCTGAGCATTGATTTCAATGAAGGTATTATAGAAACGAAAGTGTTAAGAAGAAAGCTCTGGTTTCTGTAGTCAGAGGAATTATAAGAACCTAGAAAATTCTTTAAAGTCACAGATTTTTGAAAAAGACAGACGAATTGCTTTGGAAGATTTCAACTTAGAAGACATCTTTTTTTTTTAACAAAAGTAGGATCTTCAAAATATGTGTGGATTGGACATGACTCACATCCACATACCATACATTCAATTGCATATCCAGGTATAATTAATGAAGTCACTTTTATTTAAAGAGTGGCTGAATATTCCTACAGAAAATGATTTTAATATTAAACTAAAATTACATTACATTCATTCAAAAAAGGAAAAAGTAACTACCTGGTTGGTGAATAAGGTACATATGAAAAACTAAATCAGACAATGATTTAATTATGTGATACTATCCTGCAGTCTAGCATCTTGATACCTCATTAATGTTTCAAAGCTACCATACCTCAATGTAAAAGGAATAACTTATTAATATTTTAATATGAATGTATTCTTAACTAAATGGAAGCAATATGTGTAACAAACATATCAGAATTCTATCAGAAAACTCCTACAGTTGATAAACACCTTCAGTAATGTGATGGGATACAAGATTAATTAAAAAAATCAGTAGCTATGCTATATACAAATGATAAATGGACTGTGAAAGAAATCAGAGAACTATAACCTTTTACAATAGCCACAAATCATATTAAATTATATGGGGTAACTCTACCAAACAAGCAAAAAGACCTGTATGGCTAGATTGGAATGTAAATCTTTATAGAAAGAAATAGAAGATATCAGAAAATAGAAAGATTTCCCATGCTTATGAATAGGTAGGATAACATAGTTAAAGTCATCAGCAGATATAATACAATCCCTATCAAAATCCCAACATAATTCTTCACAGACCTTGAGAGAATAATATTAAACTTCATAGAGAAGAACAAAAAACTCAGAATAACTAAAATAAACACATACAATAAATGACCCTCCAAAGACATCACAATCCCTGACTTCAACCTCGACTATAGAGCTACATCAATAATAACAACTAGATATTGGCATAAAAACAGACAAGTGGGTCAATTAAGTTGAATAAAAGATCCTGATTTAAATCCACTCACCTAAGATAAGAACACTTGTTTTTTGACAAAGCATATAAAATTATACAATGGAAAAAGTAAAGTATCTTCAACAAGTGTTGCTGGCATAACTGGATGTTGACATGTAGAAGATTGCAAATAGATTCATATCTAGCTCCCTGAACAAAACTCAAGTCCAAAAGTATCAAAGACATCAACACAAATCAAATTACACTGAACTTTGTAGAGGAGAAAGTAGAAAGTAGCTTTAAATGTATTGGCACAGGAGACTGCTTCCTAAATATAACACCAGTAACACATACGCTGTAATCAACAATTAATAAATGGGACTACCAGAAACTGAAAAGCTGCTGTAAGGCAAAGGACATCATCAACAAGACAAAACAGCAACCTATAGAATGAGAAAATATCCTCACCATCCCCACACCTACAAAGGGTTAATCTCCAAAATATATAAAGTACTCAAGAAACTAAATATCAAATTACCAAATAATCCAATTAAAAAATGGAGTACAGATCTAACGAGAGAAATCTCAAGAGAAGAATCTCAAATGCCAGAAAGACACTTAAAGAACTGTTCAACATTCTTAGTCATCAGTGCAATGCAAATCAAAGTGACTCTGGGATAATATCTGACATGTGTCAGAATGACTAAGTTCAAAGACACTGATGACAGCTTATGTTGGTGAGGATGTGGAGTAAAAGGGAAATACTCCTCTAATGATGGAGGGAGTGCAAAATTGTACACCAATCTTGGAAATCATTATGCCAGTTTCTTAGACAATTGAGAACCAATCTACCTCAAGACTCAGCTATACTACTTTGGGGCATAGAACCAATGGATGAACAATCATACTACAAGGCCATTTCTCATATGTGTATAGTAGCATTATTCATAATAGCCAGAACCTGGAAACAAAATAGATGCCCTTCAACTGAAGAATGGATGAGGAAACTGTGGTATGTTTACATAATAGAGTACTACTCAGCTTGAAAAAACAAAGATGACCTCGTGAAATTTATTCAAATGGATGAAACTAGAAAAAAAATTCTTAGTGAGGTGACCTGTGCCCAGAAAGGCAAATATGGTATGTACTCACTCAAAATGTGGTCATTAGAAGTAAAGGGTAGGATAACCAAACCTACAATCCATAGTCCCAGAGAGGCTAGATATTAAAAAGACCCAAAGAGGAGTTTATGCATTTTTCTTGGAAGGAGAAGTAGAAAAAAAATCTCCTGGGTTAACTGGGGACAGAAGGCAGGTGGACAGAGGGATGTGAACTAGAGGAAGTCAGTCGTTCCTGCTGGGTGCTGGTGTCTGGTTGGAGGCAGGATGAAGGGAGAAATTAAGAAAAGAGATGCCTTGATGGGGGATTATTTGGGAGTTATGGAGAAACCTGGTGACAGGGAACACCCAGGAACTCACAAGAATGAACCCAACTAAGACTCCTAGCAATAGTGGTGAGGATACCAGATCTGATCATCTAATGAAAACAGATTGTCAACTTCCCTTGCCATCAGAGATACTCTATCTGTAACTGACAGAAAACATACACAGAGATCCACCTACAAACATGGTGGTTAGCTCCCAGGGAAGAGGAATTCTACAAGTCAGGGGAGTCAAGATAATGAAATGCACGGAGACAGAGGACTCAAGCTAGCAAGAGATTTTAGATGCTGGACCAACAGTTAAGGATCCTGCATGAGATAGATCTCAGCTCTCTATATGTGTGACAATTGTGTCGATTCATCTTTTACTAAGTCTTCTAAGATTGGGGAATGGGACCTCGCTTTGTGCTTAGCTGGCTTATGATAACCAGTTTCACATGCTAGATTATCTAGCCATGACTTGACCTTAGGGGAGGAGCTAAGTCCTGCCTCAACTTGATTTACTATACTTTGTACAAGCCCATGGGAAGCCTACCCGTTTCTGAGTGGAGATGGGGGAGGAGTGGATGGTACGGGTGTAGATGGAACTGGGAAGGGAACAAGAGAAGAAGGAGGGAAAATGGTTGGTATGAAAAATTATTGAAAAAGGGCAGATTGTGGGTACTGACAGTTAGACCAAATTTTATCACTAGAGCTTGTACTGGCTTTTTAGAACCCGTTTTCTTTGAGGGCTACCTTGCTCAGCCTAGAATAGAAGAGAGGGCCTTGGTTCTGCCACAAAGTTATGTGCTATACTTCTTTGACTCCCCTGGGAAGCCTTACCCTTTTGGAGAGGATGGGGGTGGAAAGAAGGGAAAGGTGGAGGGGGGAGGAGAAGGGGAGAGAGTGGGAACTGAGTTTGATATATAAAATGAGAAAATAGAGTCTTAAAATGAATAAATTAATTAAAAATAACTTTAAAAAATTAAAAACATATTAAATACTAGCACCAAAATTATTACTAAACAATTGATCATTATGCTACACAGATGGCTCTGTGGTTAAGAGTACTTATTGCTCTTATGGAAACCCTAACTGCATGTGGTTCCAAGCACAGGACAACTCAGAACTGCCTGTAGCACCAGCTCTAGGGGAATAGCAATCATCTTCTTGTTTCCACCAGTAGCCACATGCACATGCTAACACATAGACAAAAGTACAGGCACATAATTGGGAAAAAATATTTAAACCAATTAATTGAGAAAGAAATGAATTCTGAGTTTAGAAACTCATTTATTCATAAATTCATTTGGTAATAAAATAAGAAATCATTTTCTGAAAAAATAGCAAGTACTCTTAAATATGAATCCATCTCCCCAGTCCCACGATCAATTGTTTAGTCTCATTCTATGGTTCATTGTTTTTTATTTGCTTAGGACTCTATTTAGATTGCATATGCTCCTTTCAAGAAAAAGTACTAAGCTCAGGGTCTGAAACTACAGCCTAAGGAGAAAATGAAGGATATTAGTATTGAGGTATGGACTTATAATCCTGCTACATCTAAGTATAAATCCATAATAATATCATGTTTGTCTTCCAACATGTGTATATACAATACATAAGAAGTGATACAGGCACACATATCATGCAAGATCATCTGAGTAATAAATATGTCTATATAAATGTAATCTGTTCTAAGTATGTAATTTAAATCTGTGGAGAATTTGGAAAGGAGTTAGGGAAATTTTTCTAAAGCTTTAAATATTTTCATTATTATTTTCTTGTTTAACAGCAAAATGTGTAATTATATTACATCAATATGTATCATATAGCAAATCCCTTAATATATGTAAGATCCTGCCCCATAAAGAGTTCAGAGTAAATTCACACATTTTCTACTTAGGCTGCGAAAAATATATTTAGTGATAAAAGAGGCAATCAGTTTGATAGAGAGCAAGTAGTAGGAATACATGAAAGATTTTGGAAGAGGACCCACAGAAACATATGAAATATAAAGAGAAATATATATATATAGTGAGCTCTGATCTTGAGGGCTTCACGTGTCCACTTCAAAATGGCTTCTTTTGTTGTTCTTGTTCAGCTCATCTCTATACAGTCATCATTGTGATTATGAGAGTAACTTCTGACATTATTAGGATACATAGACTTTCTGAGATCTCCATGGCCCTCTGGCTCTTAAAGTCATTCCATTCTTTCTTCCTAACTCACTGTTCCCTGAGGCACAGATGTTAGAGTTGTTTTCTTATACCTATCTGTTTAGACTTGACTCCACAGCTATTATTTTGATTGGTTGTGGATTTCTGTAATGGATTTTGTTATTGCAAACAAAAGTTTTCTTGATGAGGGATGAGGACTACACTTATTTGCCAGGAAAAGAGCACATATTTAGAAAGAAACTAGGGTTATGTTGATTTAATAAACTGGAGATTGTTAGTTCTCCAATATAACTATAATTTCACCAGCCCTGGGTTCTTGGCTAGGTTTTCATTTCCAGGCATGATTTTTTGTTTGTTTGTTTTGCTTTGTTGCTTTGGAGCCTGTCCTGGAACTAGCTCTGTAGCCCAGGTTGGCATCGAACTCACAGAGATCTGCCTGCCTCTGAATCTTGAGTCCTGGGATTAAAGGTGTTCACCACTGCTGCCCAGCTTTTTATATTAAGTTCAATTAGAGAGCTGTAGGTTACCAGCAAGATGTATATGCCAGTACTAAAACTTTAAATTTATTTTACTATGCTATTCTTTACTTTGTTTTATAGCCATAATAGTTGCTTTACTCTCATCCTGGAAAGTTGAATAGAAAAATATTTTAATTTACTTATAATCTCTTCTATCTATAACTGATGGTGTGAAAATAAGTCATGAATCTTTAATATGAATAACATAATGTATTTGCTTTTCAGAAAAAACAATGAAGGAAAGAAACACAAGTTAGATTAACTTCATGCCCTAACTGTATCTAAAATATGTGGAAAAATTCAAATTACTTTTTTACCTTTTCTTTATTTCCCCCCTCTGGGTACTCAAAAAGGATATTCTAGCTTGAATATGTGATAAAACAATGAATGGTTTCAACAAAATCTGAACACTGATATACTTCAATAAAGGGCATTAATAATGGAATTTTACAATCTAAATAATATTCTCCACACTTACACAAAAGTAGAGGTTATACCATAGTCACATTGATGATTATCTTGATTACCATTATAGAAATTTCATCCGATGGATGGAGATAGAGACAGAGACCCACATTCACATCAGAGCAATGGATTGAGCCCCCAAGGTGCAGTTGAAGAGCAGAAGGTGGGAGAAGATGAGTTAGGAAGTTAGGACCGTGAGGGGCTGGTCCACCTACTGAGACAGTGTGC
>PVIU01015220.1:0-49113 GCA_004026605.1 Ondatra zibethicus
CAGCCCTGCCTCCTCTGCTGGTCAGCTAGAGGGGAGTTTGCTGCTGATCTCTGTGCCCTCAGCCATCACCAGGATGTATTTGTGTCTTATTTATTGCAGTAGCTATTTACAGTGAGAATCCCAGACATTCATGGGAACAAGGTGAATCTCAGGTGGCATAGTGGCTGGGACAAAAATAGTCAGACCAGAGCAGAGTGAAAACCAACTGATGATGGCCTTATGGTGGCACAATGGAGAGAGGTCAGGGTGGCCCTGACTCCTGCGTTGGGGCTTTTGTAGTCCATGTATACCAAACATCCATGATTTCTTAGCCATACCCCATAGGGGTATTATTACCTTCAACGGAGTTTCATGTGAGGGGTAAATTACGTTTTGTAAATGAAGTACTTACTATACACAGAACCTCAGATAATCAGTGAAAGTTAGCTTTCTGTTAACATATGAATTCTCACTTTTACCAAACCAGTTGCTTCATATTGCAGTATTTGGGGGTCTGCTTGATGTCTCTCCAGCTGAGGTCTCATCTTCACGATGTAGCTCTCCAGTCCAGTGTGGCTGCTGGTCCCCTGCTCTCTTACTAGACTCCACTCTTGCTGTCTCCCGCTTGGTGGCAGAGCAGCAGCACCCAGCTGGTCTTCTGCCCCAAGGATTTTGCATGGGCTGTTCTCTCTCCCTGAGTTCTTTTCTTGGTCTTCCCTTCGCTAGGTATTTCTCAGTGTTTAGGTCTCTGCTGTCCAAGCAACTTGCCCTGAGTGTCTGAGATCTTAAGTATTATGCATTCTCTTTAGCTGCAGTCTTGTGTCTATCACTCCTTCTAGAATATAACATTCATGCCTCTGTCTTTGCCCACATTTGTGTTCCAAATCCCTAGACTTATGCCAGCTACAAAATCAATACTCAATAAGTATTTATTAGGTGAATAAATTAATGCATAGTATGATATATTTAGGTGATAATGTGTTTCTTATGAACACCTTCATAATGAGATCCTTTTAATTTTTTACTTTTTTCATTGTGTGTGTACATGTGCATATACATATACGTGTACTCATATATTTACAAGGTGCGTGTGTGTGTGTGTGTAAGCCAGAGGCCAACATTAGGTAACATTCCTCAGTTGCCCACCCTGTTTTTTTTTTAGATAGGCTCTCTCACTGGCCTGAAGGTTGCCAAGTAGGATAGGCTGGATTCGTCTGTTTCCTCCTTTTCTAAACTGGGATTACAAACACATGTCATCATACTCCACTTTTTAAGTGGATTCTGGGGGATCAAACTGGGGTCCTCATGCTTGTGCACTTTACTGCACCCCATCCCTAAGTCTTCCCTTTGAAGCCTCATCAGTCTATATAGGGACATAGATATTGACCCCTCAGAACCTGCCCATTGTTACTCAGGTGACAGGTGCCTTGCCAAATAAATGCGAGTTTAGAAGATCCCCTCGACTAGTAGCGATGAGGAGGAGGGGTGCGTCCTATGAGAGAACTGTCCGGAGGAGAGTCTTGTCAATTGAGATCTGAAATGTGATTAGCAGGTCTCTAGGCATTGGTGCGGTTGGAGTGGGCAAGCACAGATGGGGGATGAGAGGTAAGTGTACCGCAGGGGGAAACTGAAGACGGTTGGGAGATGCAGGGTAACATGGTGTCTGTTTTATGGGGCAGTGACCACTGTGATACGGGAGATCTGGGAAGAAGGAAAGGTAGTATTAAGACCTAGTCTTTGGTCATATGATTGTGAGTCAGATCCAGAGCGGTTCACTGAAGTGGCCAGGAGAGAATCTGGTGAGACAGGTGGGCTTTGCTCAGGGCTCACCTGGGATCGAGTGCAGGGGTCAATGGTTAGAAAGTGAGAGAGGAGGAAGTGGTACTTGGCTTCCGAAAATCAGACTGTACCCAGTGTGAGGCCACAGCGTAGGGTTGCCACTGATGGGCACTCAGCACTGCTGTCCAATTACCAACACGACTGTGGCTTGAGACACCTAGTCCTTACTCCCCGGGCTAAGGCCATTGAGTATTCTAACTCATGAAACTAGGCTATGCGACAGTGGGAGCTAAGACACTCAGAGAAGCAAAATTGGTGCTGACAGATGAGTCATGTAAGGGAATGAATGAATAGAAGTGGGCTGAAGAGCAGGAGTCAAGCCTCCCGCAGAGAAAAAGCTCTGGCAGAACCACTTGTGAGGACTAGCTTCAGCTGTGGCCTTTTCAGCTGGGGTCTTTGCTAAGCATAGGAGGCCACTAAGAATGGAAGGGTCGGTTGTCACAGTTCTATTCATTTACTCCTCATCTACCCACCAGCTAAGCACTCTTCACCTGGATCCTTCAGACCTGGAACCATCCTAACAGTTCATTTGGCTCTGGGGGGCACCAGATGTGGGTGAAGCCTAGGAGATCCCTGGAGAGATAGCCAGGACTCGGTCTAGTAATTGATAAGAAGCTACCAGGACAGATCTATGGAGAATAGACACACCACCATGATTTCATGATCATTTAGATCAGTAGAGGGGGAAGGAGGTTCTTCAGCAGTGTCTGAGCTCCATCAGCCATACTGGTAAAGATTTGCCCAGCCCTTCAGGGAAGCTCCTTAGACCAAGTGGCAGCATCCCCAGTCTACAGAACCAGAGGCATTTCATAAGGTCAGGAATTCTCCCAAGCCTGTGCTGGTGACAATGGGCTTTATTCTCCAGCAAATGAGAATAGGGAACTACAGAGAGAGTGTGCTTATAGGTTCCCATGGCAGATGTTCTGACTGTGTGTCACTGTTGCTCTGTCTGATGTGGTTGTGTGGTACATGTGGCTTTTAATGCACATCCTAGTATCTGATTTGGCAAAGTGAATCTATCATTAAACTCTCACATACCACACCTAAGAGAATAATCATTGGTTATTGTCTTAGTTAGGGTTTTATTGCTGTGAAGAGACACCATGACCATGGCAACTCTTATAAAGGAAAATATTTAATTGGGTGGGTGTATAGTTTCAGAGATTTAGTCCATTATCATCATGGCAGGAAGCATGGCAGCATGCAGGCAAACATGTGCTGGAGAAGGAGCTGAGAATTCTACATCTTGATCTGCAGTCGGCAGAAGGAGACTATGCCCTACCCTGGGTGTAGCTTGAGCATATGAGATCTCAAAGCCTGCCCCTGCAATGACATACTTCTTCCAACAAGCCCACACCTACTCCCTCAAGCCCACATGTACTCCAAAAAGCCCACGCCTACTCCAACAAGCCCATGCCTACTCCAACAAGACCACCCCTCCTAATAGTGCCACTCCCTATGGACCAAGCATTCAGACACATCAGTCTATGGGAACCATACCTATTCACACTACCACAGTCCTGAAAGAGACTCCTGGACCTCATCCCAGAACAACTTTCCTTGGAATATTTGGACGGTCCCCCAAGTTAGCATTTTCAAATGAACATCCTGGGTGGAAATGAAAGGCCGTAACGTTAGAGAAGCAATGGTGTAAAGCAGTAAAAATGCCTTTTTGAGATAGCACACACTCACCGAGTGAAGACAGCTCCAGTGACATTTAATGAACAGAAGAGTAAATGGTCTAAAATCGAGTGCTATAAGCAGGTGATCAATCATCCGGTCACTCAGTATATACATTTATGACTTCTGGGCTGGAGAGGCCTGGAGAGTCTGTGAGCAGCCCATGGATCAGTCTGAAGGAACTGTGATTTATCAGACATGTTGGGAAGCTTGCCAGAACCCCCCTCAACACCCCAGGGGCCCCAAGCTCCAGCTGGGAAGCAAGCAGAGAGGGAGGGAGCAGTGGCCTCTTCTAGCTTTCATGGAGGGTGGGAAGTGGGGAGAACCGCCCCCCTTTTCCCTTTAGAATGGATGTAAAAGCCTGCTTCTTTCTAACTCTATCCTCACAGTGCACAATGCAGAATTCTAACTCCAAAAGTTTCCTTGGGCCAATAAACATCTTTTAAAGGTAAACTGCCTAAGGGGAAGGTGAGCCTGTTAGCAACAACACTGTATGAACTAGACTAGTGAAAAGGCTCCAGTGAGTACACCCTGTGAGAGGAGAAGAGGCTGGGAACAGGCACCTGTGGAAGAGAGCAGCCTGGGGAGATGTGTGAACCCTGGCAGCTTCCAAAAGTGGTGTGGCACTGGGGTTTCAAATGCCATAGGCAGCTTTATTTGACTTTGCTATTTCTTCTAAACATCCCAGGTACCATCTAGGATAACTGTGTCACTGCTCCAACATGAGTTTTGCCTCAGTCCCCACAGTAATGGTCCTGGACTGTGGCTTCCCAGACACTAACCCCAGTGATTCTGCTCCTCTGAGGTACTGCAGCATTTGGTGCTCCTGTGTGCACCTCTAGAGTGATGCAGCATTTGGTGCTCCTGTGTGCACCTCTAGAGTGATGCAGCATTTGGTGCTCCTGTGTGTACCTCTACAGCGATGCAACATTTGGTACTCCTGTGTGTACCTCTGCAGTGATGCAGCATTTGGTGCTCCTGTGTGTACCTCTACAGCGATGCAACATTTGGTACTCCTGTGTGTACCTCTACAGCGATGCAGCATTTGGTGCTCCTGTGTGTACCTTTGCAGTGATGCAGCATTTGGTGTTCCTGTGTGTACCTCTGCAGCAATGCAGCATTTGGTGTTCCTGTGTGTACCTCTGCAGTGATGCAGCATTTGGTGCTCCTGTGTGTACCTCTGCAGTGATGCAGCATTTGATGCTCCTATGTGTATCTCTATGGTACTGCAGCATTTGGTGTTCCTGTGTGTACCTCTATAGCGATGCAGCATTTGGTGTTCCTGTGTGTACCTCTGCAGCGAGGCAGCATTGGACACTGTAATCACATCATATGCCCTCCTGGTTCTCACTCACCTCTGTGTCTTGTCATTGGGCTTCTACTTTTTTGTTGTCTTCTCTTAAGCATTGACATTCCTGTCTATTGCATCTGGGCCTCAGAAGATGGCTCTTTTCACCCTTGTTTGTCACTGGATGATCCGACCTGCTTCTGCACATGTGAACTCATGTGAACTCATGTCTACTCATAGAAGTACCGCTCAGCAAAGGCAGGCACTGGGCAGCTCCCAGATCCATATTTCTACCCCAGGTTTTTCTTGCAGTGTTGAGCCATATATCACATTGCCTTCAGAATGTCACAAATGTGTGAAACGCATCATTTATATTAACATTACCTGGGATTAAAAAAAATGTCAGCCTGCATCTTTGTGAGAGAGGAGGTTTGGGAACAAATGGTTTGAGAGTGTGATTCCCAGGAGAAACTTTTAAGAGAGTGAGAGTAGATTGGGGAGGGGTCAGACCATAAGAGCTTGTGGTCTCAGAGAGTTAAGTTGTCTCCTCACTAGGGGCTTGCACGGGACTTATGCAAATGTACTTCAGTTTCATCTTCTCTACACAGAGATGGCCATATCTAGCTTGTAAGGTTATTGTGAGGATAAAATGAAATAATGTATAGTAAACATCCATGGTTCCTGACACAGAATAAGCACAAGATTAAAAAAAAAATTTCCCCCTCCCCAAGCTGTGCATGGCAGACATACTGAGCACCTTGGGAGATTAGGCTGTTTTCACAGAAAGCAAACCTTGGCCATGGGAGGATTTATTAAGTGTCAAGAAGAAGAGGTACTAACTCCTTTCCATGGGTATGCAGGGTTGGGGGGAGAGAGACCCATCCTTCCTTCAGGGCTCTTCAGGGAGTATCCATCTAACTGGGAGACATGAGCAAGCTGGCATGTGTGGGGATACACACAAGTTCCATGAGCTGAGACAGTTACTGATTGACATTGAATAATGAACCCTGAAAAAGATTCTTTGTCTCCTTTTGTGGCCTTAGCCTTGCAATGGTGGCCTTACAACTAGCACATATAAGCAAGCGTGATGCAGTGAAGGAAGTATAACAACACAACAATTTACACAAGTACTATCTGGGGTGGGAAGAATAGATGAAAGACTTCCCCCCCCAGGAAATATTATACCATATATAGAGAAATGGGTTTTTTTAAAGTGGATGAGTAAAATAAACCAAAAATAAAAGAAGGAAGGACCCCTAACCGAGATATCACTGATTTTTTTACCTACATTTTTTTTGTTCAATTTTGAGGAATTATAGTTGAGGTTTGGGTATTTAAGATAAGCATTCCATAAGTTACATAGCAGAATCTTGGTTCCTTTGACTTGCTTATAGTTTTGGATTTCAAGATGCTAGCTCTCATGGCAGTTGGTCTGAATTTCAAGAGCTACTACCCCATCCCAACAACCGAACTGTGATCCTCATGAAGTGGAGCATGAGACAGCTGCATGGGATGGATCCCCATAAGTCAGCCCCCCCTCACTGCCCTCCAGTGCTCAGCAATTTCAACTCCCTGTGATTCGTCTTAAATACAGTGCTGGCAAACACATGCTACTAATGCCTTACATGCTATAGTTAACCATTTGGCAGAATTGGCCTGGAGGCACGCATTGGAAAGATTTGTATAAGGTGGTAAAGTGCACCGCCTGTCTCAGGTGAACATGAGGAAGACTCTTTATCTCTAAGGAGCAGTAGAGTCCCTGTCTTCAGGGAGCTTTAATCCAAATGAGGAAATGTGATTCCTCCTCAAAAACAAAAACAAAAAAAAATTAGGTGCAATCTGAGAGCCCACATGATAAACTTCCCAAGAGCAACTGACCCAAAAAAAAAGAGTAGGTGTTGGCTAAGTGCGGGAGGAAGTGGACTGTTTGAGCCCTTGGTCCTATGCCGTGAGTGTAGAGAGGGCTTGGAAGGCAGTACCCTTTCAGCTGGCTAGACTAATGACAAGAGTTGGGGAAGGGGTGATCCAGGTCAGGAAGATGCAAGTCTCCCGATACTTTTTGCCTGTGTCCTTAAGAGTCTCTGCTGACCGTGTCTGAACTCTGATCTCCCCATAGTGAGGACGTTTGCAAACGTGGCTTCACAGTCATCATCGACATGCGGGGCTCCAAGTGGGACCTCATCAAGCCCCTCCTCAAAACCCTGCAGGAAGCCTTTCCCGCGGAGATCCATGTGGCCCTCATCATCAAGCCTGATAACTTCTGGCAGAAGCAGAAGACCAACTTTGGCAGCTCCAAGTTCATCTTCGAGGTGAGACAGACCCTTGTCTTCCTCCTTTCTGCCCCTCTGTGCAGTCAGTATACTCCTCCCTTTCCTTCCCTGTCTACCCTATGATGGCCAAGATGTCAGGGGAAGATTCCTTGGCCATCTTGGCCTTACCAGTTACATTTCTGGTATGAATAAGAGCTCAAGAAATGATCCCAAGTGCACAGCATCATTATACAATTCTATATACTGTTGATGGCATCAGTATTTCTGACAGCAACATTGCAATTGTATCAAAACTTTTTAAGAATATATCTATTGATGTAGTAATTCTTCTGGAAAACTATTCTTATGAAACAAAACAAAAAATTAAAACAAATTAAAATTGCAAACAAAATGCCAATGAAGATTTTCATTATAGTTCATTTTTGTAATAGTATATTATATTTGTATTTATGTATATATTATGTGTATATGTTTACTATATACATACATTACAGATATAATATGTACATGCATGTACATGCATTTACTGATATTTTTACTAACAAGCCATTAATTTTGGTGACGCTGATACAGGAATCTTATAAAGCTATTAAAATCATATTTAGAAAATATTACAAAATGTTCATGATATATAATTTTTAGAAGGCATGTCATAAAACAGTATTGGCAGTGTGATCTTGAATGGCTTTTTAACCTCTGTGAGGAAGAGCCTGAGAAGTGGAATTGTCTGCAGTGGCTTGTTTAAGGAGACTAGAAAATGGGCTTTATTTTGTTCATGTTTTTCTATCCTTTTTTGAGATGAGAAGTGACTTTCATGTCCATGAAAGCATGTTGTTTTTAAACTAAATTCTCCAGAGTGCATATAAGTTCTTGAGAGTTCGTGATGATGACACATAAGATTAAATCAGAGGTTTAAACTTTCTTGTTCTAGCCAAATTTGAGGGGGGGTGGGGAAAGAGGGAGGGAGGAAGAGAGAGAGAGAAAGAGAGAGAGAGTTTGTTTTAAAGTCAGAACTGCATTTAATTTTTCAGAGTTTCCCATTCTAGAGTGCTGTCCCCAAGGACTAGGAGTGCATATGTTTTGGGGTGGTGGCCCCAGTTGGATGCAATTTGAGTACAAACGGCCTGACCTCTTGCCTGAGGAAGTTTTCACTCTCTACTAATAGCCCAAGAAAATTGTCTTGGTCCAAAAACCGTTAAACATCACACAGAGTCTCCTACCTAAAGCTCCAAGTCCTGCAGAAAATACTTTCAACCTTTTTGGCTTGTTTTTACAGTGCTGGTGACAATACCTGTGCATTTATAAGGGGAAGAACCTGAAAAGGGTGTTTCTACGAAATCTGGAAACATTTGCTTCTGTGTCCTGCCCGCTCCATGACCCTCTTCACCCCAAGCCGAACAAAATTGTCTCTGTCTCCTAAGCCAGAGATACAGAAAGCAGATGGGTAGTGGCAGTCTAAGTAAAGCAATTAGAGAGCACTAGTGGTCTTAGCAACAGCAGGTGGAGTCCCTGCCTCAGACTGAGGCAGCCCATGAGATGGGAAGGAGGGTAGGGGCTCAGCCTGCCGCAGATGTTCAATGAGCAGCCAATACCCCCGAGTGTTAACTTCCTAGATGTAGTGAGCATGGCCAAGCTGGGAAGAGAAGGTGCTCCAGAGTGAGGAGTCTCGGCGTTAATGCACACAAACCCCTTGGGAATCTGGAAAACACGGAATCTGCCCCTAGCCTGGGATGGACCTGAGAGCCGTCTGATGGGCTCTCCGGTGGCACGGATATTGATGGTCCAAATGCCATGCTTTGGAGTAGCCAAGACCTACAGAGTTCTGTGCCACTGGCTGCATATTAGAATCATCTGAGGACATTTAATGTCACCCACTGCTGAGTTCTGGTAGAGTAAAATCAGGATCTCTATGGGTTTGTTTCCTCAAACTCCCTAAAGCAATGGTCCTCAACCTGGGAGCCAAATGACCTTTTCACAGGGGTCGCCTAAGACCATCAGAAAACACCAGATGTTTACATTACAATTAATAACAGTAACAAAATTATAGTTATGAAGTAACAACAAAAATTATTTTATGGTCAGGGGTCACCATAATATGAAGAACTGTATTAAAGGGTCTCAGCATTAGGAAGGTTGAGGATCACTGCCCTAAGGGATGTCGTGAGCAGCAGTCCTTTCAATGAAGCTCCATCTCGTGTCTCAGTTTGGGTATGGGGGAAAAGGAGATACTCAGAGAGCCATGAGATACAGGAACAGGCAGCTGTTACTGACTCATATGTTAGATACTCATTGACCTTCATTTCTGACCACACTGAGTGTGGGTGGGGCACCTACTCCATTCCTGGTCTCCTCTGTACTTGACATACATGGACACATTTAATCAGATTCAGCCTGGTTTAGCTCTGCTCTACAGGGAAGGAGACTGGGTCCCTGAAAACTTAGATAGCTTGTCCTAAATCATGACATTAGTAAGGGAGATCTTAAATCCACATATTCCCTTCATAGCCTCTTCATCAGAGAGGGGAGAAGCCCAAAGCCCTGCAGGCAGGGGAAGGTGTTTACTGGACAGTAGGAGGGTGGCTGCTTGCTGGAGACACTGTTCCTGGACACAACATTCTCCACTTCGAATAAAAGGCCCAACTGTTACCTATCCCCAGTTCTTTTCAATGTGCTATAGAGCTGGAAGAACCAGGAAGATGAGCTTGTACCATTGTGGCCACTGAGATAGTCTTTGAAATCCTTGCAGCCCAACAACCGATCACATTGCTTAATCCACCCATGATGATGCCCTGACCCACAGGCTTCAGCTTGTTAGAGAAAATCAGCCCCTATCTCCATGGCAGAGACTGGGTTAGTTTTTCATCCAGTTTTTGTTTATAGAATCTGAAGGCCCAGCTGTGGTGAACTCGGGCTGTGGAGGAGGGAAGATGATGGAAACAGGAACACAGGGCAGTCTTTCCTTGGATATGACTGTGGTCAGGTGGAGAGGTTTGTTGAAACAACCAGCAATCTGTTCAACCTGTGATCCTGGCTGATTTGTGACCTATGGGTCCTATGGACTCCCTCTTACCCTCTTGTAGGCAGGCTGTGGTTCGAATTGCATGGACTTATCCTTTTCTCCCTCCTGCCTATTTCTGCCCTGCTGTCTTCCCCCACTGACCCACATCACTGTGTCTCCTTTTCCTTCCTAGACAAGCATGGTGTCTGTGGAGGGCCTCACGAAGCTGGTGGACCCCTCCCAGCTGACAGAGGAGTTTGATGGCTCCCTGGATTACAACCATGAAGAATGGATTGAGTTGCGGCTCTCCTTGGAGGAGTTCTTCAATAGTGCGGTACACCTGCTCTCACGCCTCGAGGACCTGCAGGAGATGCTGGCCAGGAAGGAGTTCCCTGTGGATGTGGAGGGTTCCCGGAGGCTTATCGATGAGCACACACAACTTAAGAAAAAGGTGCTGAAGGCCCCTGTGGAGGAGCTGGACCGGGAGGGGCAGCGGCTGCTCCAGTGCATCCGCTGCAGTGATGGCTTCTCAGGGCGCAACTGCATCCCAGGGAGCGCTGACTTCCAGAGCCTTGTCCCCAAGATCACCAGCCTCCTGGACAAGCTGCATTCCACCCGGCAACACCTGCACCAGATGTGGCACGTGCGAAAGCTCAAGCTAGATCAGTGCTTCCAGCTGCGGCTATTCGAGCAGGATGCTGAGAAGGTAGGAAGGCAGTGGGCCAAGCCTGAGCTGAGGGTGGGACATAACTTTATAGGGAAACTGTTGGGGTTATTGGTCCAAATCTCTTATTGGAGAAATTTGGTTGAAATCCTTTTTAAAAGATGCCCGTTGGTTTCAGAAAGCGTAAATGATTTCACTCTCATATTTGGCCATTGACCACTTATTATTAACGTTTATTGTTACATTGTTTTTAGTATGCTAGGCTCTGTTCTTTTGGCTATATATAGATTAACTTATGTTAGCCATCCTCAGAGTCATGAGAGGTAAGTGGACTACCATGATTCCATTTTCCGGGTGGAACTAGCTAAGCTTGGGAGTGTAATCTAGTTGCAGAGTTCATGCTTGAATCAATGCAGTTAGACACTGCCCTCTGTGCCTTTGATGAGTGAGTGAATTGAGCTGCTAGCAGCCAAAACAGCAGCACTATTAGCAACCATTATCGTCCCTTCGTGGACTTTCCTTTCTAGGAAATTTTAAGTATGGATTCCTGTTTTATCTGTACATCCCTTCAATCCCTATGAGGTGGGTGGTGGTATCTGTCTTGGCACAAGACAACCGTAGCTCTTTGTTCTTGGCAACGCTGACCTATGGATCTAGTCTTTTGTTTCCGAGTTCCAGAACCTGGCCATACCACTTCTTTTTGAAGCACATTTTCAGATAAGATACTGCTTTCCCAGCAGTACATTTTCAAAGCATTTTCCTTGTCATGGAAAAATAAGCTGTGAGAAAGAAAACAGAATAAAAGGCACCCAGAGTCTCTGCCGAGAACATGAAAGCACCTTCTCTGGATAAACTAACGTGGAGAAAGAAGGGCTCGCCCCTAAGTGCCCTTGAAGAAGAGGGAAGCGGGCTCCCTCCCTCTTACTTGGTCTCTAGGTGTGACTGTCACTGAAGTGCATGGCGCTGCTCTCTGAAATACTGTGGCGTGTTCAGGAACCTGTGAATTTTATAGTGTCTGATATAGAGGTGTTCAAGAGCTCAGATCATGGTCTGAGGAGGTAGCTCAGCTGATAAAGTACTTACCTTCCAAGTTGGAGAACTTGAGTTTTCTTTCCAGAACTTACCTAAAATGCCAGGCATGGTGGTACATGCTCACAATCCCAACCCTGGGGAGGCAGAAACAGGTAAATCCTTGGATATGAGTGACCCGTCCAGCCCAGCCTACAGGCAAGCTTCAGGTCCCAGTGAGATCACACCTCAGTAAACAAAATGGGCAGCTCTTTAGGGATAACACTTGAGGTTGACCACCATGCACCCCACACACATATGAGCATGCATACCTGCTGTGCAGCACATGCTTACACATGAACACACATACACACAGAGAACCAAC
This sequence comes from Ondatra zibethicus, assembly GCA_004026605.1. NCBI lineage: Eukaryota > Metazoa > Chordata > Mammalia > Rodentia > Cricetidae > Ondatra > Ondatra zibethicus. The sequence continues at coordinate 12,112 of PVIU01015220.1, forward strand.
ATTGAAAGTATCTTAGGTATTTTGAAGAAATAAAATCAAGATGTAAAACTTTCTACATAACAATCCTAATTTATATATGTAGAAAAAAATTACTACTGATGGATACATTTAATTTATAAATTCCAGACTTATGAATGGTTTTAATGTTGATGGGCAAATTTTCTGATTTTTTGTGATCACTAAAAAATCAATCCATGTAGTTTTGAAAGAATTCATATCCATTTCTACAGTAAACTTTTGGTCCTGTCTTGGTGAGCCATGTAAAGTTTCCTGACCTCCTTCAGACCTCTGTGCCCAATGATGTGGCAGCCTGGGTCTGACCCTGCCTGACTTGCTTAGATCACAGAAGCCCTTGTACCACTCCTTGAGTGACAACAGGCCAGGCCAGGAACCAGCTCTTGGGAAAGCCAGAGCCGATACTTTAAGTGCTGGGAGATCTGAAACACTTCCAGTTTCACTTGAGATCTATGGTCTGGGATAGGAATTCCATTCTGAAACCTGGCCTGAGTAAGGTTATGCCAGTGAACCAGAGATAGGCGGGGATAGGGGGCTCATATCCACCCAGGTATGTTTTAGAGTTTAGAACCCTTCAGGATGTCCCTGTAGCTCAAAGCTATGAAAGCCTGCACAGAAAACCAGTAATGTCTGCTTTGAAGACAAAAGAGCATCTCTTGGCTGCTGAAGTTCCCAGGTGGGAAGGCCGCCCTTCTAGAGTCAGTTGCATTCCATTCAACTAGCCAGAGGTGGCTGTCCCTCATAGAGCATCCCAATTCATCTCCCACGAATTGCACAGTGCATCAGTATTCCTAGGTAGAGACTCGGAGTGACTTGCCCAAGATCATACTGCTGGCTAAACAGGGTCGATATTTTAGTTGGCCTTCACAGCTTCCTCAGGCTCTTCTCCGGGAACCCTTTTGCCTCTTGTCCTGTGCTAACACTCAATACTACCTGTTTGTCCCTAAGTCACTTGGCTAATGTGTTGATATTCTGAATAAAGTCTCCAACTCCACTTTATTATGTGTGTGTGTGTGTGTATGTGTGTAGTATACAGATATGTGCCAGAACACTGAATACCTAGTGTCCCTAGGTCAGTTGACTGATGTGTTGATATTCTGAATAAAGTCTCCAGTTCCACTTTCTTGAGTGTGTGAATGCATGTATGTGTGTGTGTTGTATAAAGCTATGTGCAGCTACACTTGCCTGTGTGTGGTCATGCACACCTGTTCATACACACAAAGGTCAGAGGAAAAACATCAAGTGTCTTGCTCTACTGTATTTCTCTTTTCCTTTGAGATAGGATTTCTAATTGAATCTGAAGCTAGACTGGTAGCCAAGAAGTTCTAAGGATCCTCCTGTCCCTGTTCCTTATAGCTCTCAGGTTGCAGGCATGTATGTGGCCACATCTGGAACTTTACATGGCTATGAATCCTGAACTGGGGTCCTCAGACTTGTATGGCAAGTGCTCTTACCCACTGAGTCATCTCTTTAGTTCCCCAAATCACACCATCTAATGCTTCCTCTTTAGCCCTTCCCCTTCCAGAGATATGGACCTCTTGTCTGGTAAGGCATACAGACTTCTCACAATAATATTTGTAAGTACAGAAAAATATACATAGGCTTGTAAACAAATAAAATACAGTATTAGCTTTTTAAAAATATGTACTTCTTTATTAATGTGACAAATATAAGATCGACTTGAAGTCTAATGGCTACTCTGACTTGGAAACAGTAATAAACATGAATGGCATTTCAGGACAACAATGCTGATGTTATGTGGAAATGTTTGTGTTGCTGCTGGTATTAAAAATACCGCTTTAGCTAAGTCTGGATAGTTTGTTGTCTGTGTTCATAATGGAAAGGAATGCTGTATTTCAGCTAGACATTATTGAAAATAATGGTGCCCCCATCTAAGTATATTATCACCATTTATGGATTTAAGCCTTTCACCATGAATTTAAGCCCATGAACTCAGTTTAGAACCCGTCTTCTGTGGTGTACTTGTACCTTGAAAGAGAAAGCGTGAGGGTGGAGAGATGGATCCATGGTTAAGAACACTAGGTGTTCTTTCAGAAGATTCCCAGCACCCACATGGTAACTAACAGTTGCCATGGTAACTAACAGTTGCCATGGTAACTGACAGTTCCAGGGGATCCAGCACCCTCTTCTGACCTCTGTGGACACTGCACACACATAACATACATCCATACACATGCAGAAAAAACACATCACATTATATACAGCATTTTAAGAAGAAAAAGAAGTGTGTTTGTGCATTGTGTGAATGTATGTTTCTGTGTATATGTAGGGGTATTCAGGGAAAGACAGAATTAAATTATTAAAAACAAAACAGAGCTAAGGAGAGGGATGGTGGGAATATTTGGACATTGAGTCAGTGTTGAGACTGCTGCTCAAGATTGACCCAGCTGCCACAGAAAATGTGTTGGGTGTGGAGCCAGGGAGAAAAGCAGTCCTTTAAAGTTGCGTCCAGATTAATTTAGAAGATCCATGCAGAGCTAAGTGCCTCAGCCTTTGACTTATTTGGTGCTTTTGGACGGGGTCAGGAGGGTGATGCTTTGGAGTAAGGGCTGTGTGCACATCCACATCTAAACAAGGGCTGGAGGAAATAGTTCCTGTATGAGCCACATCTCAGCCTCCTTGCAGGCAGCGGGGGTGGTCAGTGGAGTGTCTCCAGATCTGAGAAGCTCTTGGCAGTCAGTTAAGTTCACTGACCACCCTGCTCCTATTTTTATAACAGAAGTGGGCAAAGAGTGTCTCCTCTGGCCCTGCGAGGTGACCACTTGTCTTCCAGGCATGAATAATAGGTTGATGACTCCTCACCTACCCACTGTCCTTGGAGAATGAAGCTGTCTCTTACCACCTTTCCTGACCCCTGTATTACATGTCTTGGAGATGGTAGGGACAGAGCCACGATGTCTCCCAGTTGGGAAGGGAGTTCTATCCTACAAATGTCATACAGCAGGCTTCCCGTTTATATTATTGTTAATGTAAAGAAGCTGTTCTTCTATGTACAGATGAGACTGGATAAATATGAATAGGCTGGAATTTCTAACCCAGAGTAGCTCATATCCAACAACAGCAACAAAAAGACAGATACATCAACACCTGTTTCTTTATGTGTCAAAACAGATTTGAGGGTTAATTTACGTAAAACAAAGCACATGTTTAAGGTAGACAATCTGATGAGACTTAGATATGAGGAGACACCTTGAAGCCACCACTGTGATCAAAGCCATGGACATTCTCACCCTCTGAATGCTCCCCTTCTCCCTTCACTCTTTCTTAATGTTTGCTGTGGCCTGAATTGCCCTAGGCATAACTGCTGCATTTGGGAGTTCCCAGGAAAGAGAGATCATCTGCACTCTGTGCTCCGGAGTGATGGAGAGGCCTTAATAAGAAAGCTGGGAGTGCTGGGTAATTCAGAAGATGATTTAACTAGCCCATGATGATGGAAGATGAACCACTTCTGCCTCAGCCCAGAGCCCTCTGCTCTGTAACTAATGAGCCCATACAGCACTGTGTTCGCAGAACATAGTCCAGTTGCTTGCACAGATTAGCCTGGGACAGGGAGTTGTTCTCCATACAGCTTTGTTTCTAGTAACATCTGCCCCTGGCTACACTGGGCCCCACGTGAGGAAAATGTATGCCATGTAACTGAAGTCTGTTACCAAAGAGAAAGGGTGGACTGTGTGGAACCAAAAGTCAGTTACAAGACTCAATGCCTACGGAAGAGGAAAGGGTGAACACTTTCCAGAGGCGGTTCTTCCGTAGGCACTGTGTCCTGGGAGCCTTGGGTAACATTTAACATGTTAGACCTGGAAGGAATCTTAAAACAAAAGCATACCTCCCACACATGGTCTCAGTCTTGTGTAATGGCAGCGGCCGTTACCTCATGATGCCCACTTAGAAAGTCGATGCCTATAAGAAGCATCAGGAAAAAAAAAAAAAAAACCCTGACGTCATTTCACCACCTGCCTTCCGGTCTGAAGGAGGTCCTCCTCTTCCCATCTTTACAGGAAGGGAACTTGTTCAGAAGAGTCCCTGATAAAATGGTTAAGTGATTGTGAAACCATGGTTACTCATTTCTGAATAGGGCCTGCTGTCCTGATGTCTCTCCTGTCAGCTGAGTTTTTAATGCCCGCCCATCACTATTCTAAGAAAGTAGATATTTCTATTTTTTTTTTCCTGGAGAATTTGCAAACAGTGAACATGGTGACCTAGTGGGGCTTCATAGCTTTGAAACCAGAAGATTATGCTTTGCCTAGCATTTTCTATTTGTTTCCTATATAAACTTTGGAAGTGACCAAAATAAGATAAGTCCTCTTCTATTTCTCGCATGGGCCTGGCTTTCATACACTTGGTTGTATATTTATTCTCACATTGTGGAATTCCATTCATACTTATTATGCCATGTCAATGCAGAAATGGAGGTGTGGTGATTGACACTTAGGATTTGTCCTGGGGTGCCAGTGGCCAATTGTGACACTTTATGCATATCTTGAACCTCCTGACCTCCAATTATATTTCAACAAAACACAGAATTGGGGCTGATTTAGTGATGTTTGCCCTATGCTTCTGTGTTACAGTATTGTCATGTTCAACACACTCCCTTAACAGGGACATCTTTTCAGGGGGATAACGTGGTGTGGCCATAGTCAGAGTTGTGGTAGGTGTGTCAGTGTCAGTGGAGGTGGCTGAGATCAACACTTTTGTTTGCTTGTCTGAGACGGCATTTCTTTGTGTAGCCCTGCCTGCCCTGGAACTTGCTCTGTAGACCAGGTTGGCCTCAAACTCACAGAGATCCTCCTGCCTCTGCCAAGATAATCGCTTTGAAGGAGACCTCTCAAAGTCTCTACAGTTGTTTGACACAGTCCCGCACTCCAGTCCCTTACCCCTTTTCCCTGAGACCGGCCGCACTGGAGAACGTCAGAGCCCTTCTATAGTTCAACAGTTCTAAAATACCTTATGCTGTCTTGTCCTCTGTGCTCCCCTCATATCTGCAGGAGGTCCTCTTATGGGACTCTTGCTTTGGGGATGGTGGGATGTAACAAACTTTTCTCAGCAGGTAATCTCCTAAGTACCTTCCTGCTTTAGTAAGCCAAGCTGCTGCCCAGGGGTTTTAATGGATGTAATTGGGATGCATGTGGAGATGCCTGGCCCCTGAGTGCCTGCTGCTTCCCTGTGTTGACTTCCTGTCTTCTCTCTACATGACTGATATCCTGGTTCAGTCTTCAGCTACTGCTTCCCGCTGAAACTATGCCTTGTGTCTTGGATGTTCTCTTACTGTCCTCGTGTGTGTTTCTGAGGCTGTGATGAAACCCTAACCAAAAGAACTTGGGGGACTTAAGGGCTTATTTCATCTTACACTACTGAGAAAGAGTCCATCACTGAGGGAAGTGAGGGCAGGAACTCAAGGCAGGAACCTGGAGGCAAGAACTGAAGCAGAAACCATGGAGGAAAACTGCTTACTGGTTGCTTAGCTGCTTGCCTTATACAACTCAGGACCACTATCCATAGGAGGCTGGGCCTTCCTACATCCAGGCCAGTCAAGAAAATGTTCCACAGATGTGTCCAGAGGCTGGGTGGATGAAGGCAATTATTCAGTTGAGAGTTCCTCTTCCTAGGCGTGTCTAGGATCGTGTCAAACTGACAAAAGCTAACTAGCACACGTATGTGTGGACTTGCTTCAGAGGATTCTCAGTAACTTTTTTGTTTTGTTTTGTTTTCTCAAAACAGGGGTTTCTCTGTAGCTTTGGAACCTGTCCTGGAACTAGTTCTTGTAGACCAGGCTGGCCTTGAACTCACAGAGATATGCCTGCCTCTGCTTCCCAAGTGCTGGGATTAAAGGCATGTCCCACCGCCATCACCTGGCTTTCAGTAACTTCTAATGAACCACAATTAAGAATTGATATTTGAGAGAAGTTGGGAATTAAGACATAGATTCATGGCATCCTTGTAAGTAAGCAGGTTTGCAGTGTCCTTGACTAAGAAAAGGCGGTCAAATTGAGGTCACACTTGATGGGTTGCATGGGAACGGGACCCTCTGCAGGAAAAGGCCTCTGAAAACACTGTCTATCCTTAAAGTAGCCCCAGAGGAAAGTGATTAGTTCTAGCTTCCTGAGGGAGCCCATCAATTTTCTTATCACCTTGTACATCTGAACCACTACTACCTGCTTTGTAAATAGCTAGGAGTTTATGTGTCTTCATTTTATTTTGTCACTTTATTTTATTTTGTATGGATGTTTTGTCTGCCCGTATATTTGTAGATCATGTGTGTCTCTCGAACCCATAGAGTGCAGAAGAGGGTATTGGATCACCTGGATATAGCTACTACAGGTGGCTGTGAGCCACCATGTGTGCTAAAAATTGAACCTTGGTCCTCTGGAAGAGTAGCCAGTGCTCTTAACCACTGAGCCATCTCTTCAGCCCCATGTCTTATTCCTTTGTAAACAAGGGGTCAGAAATGCTTCTTATAATCTATCCAGGACTTACATGCATGCATTTTATATTCTTAGAAGACTGTACAAATAAAGGAATGTAGTTTTCATATTAATCACTCTGAGAAAAGATGTGTGGGGCACCCATGGGTGAAGGAGCTCACAGTAGGCAGCAGGCTGCTGGGGAAGGGCCTTGTGCATATGTGTTGTTGAAAATAGTTTGCCCTGTTAGCCACATTAGCATTTTAAGACATGCCCAGGATGCCCCATTGCTGGGCAGAGTCTTCAGGACTCTTATCTCCTTCCTGTTCTCTTCCTCCAAAATCAAAGTGGTTCTGATCACTCTCTAGAGCCCAAAAGCAGAACCTAAAGTGGGCTGGTCAGAATCAGTACAGTCAGCTGTGGAGAAATTCCACTACTGCTCCTTCTGTACTGGACATGGTCCCATTGTCTCTTCTCTTTCCCTGACCTCCAGCCCAGTGTCCTGGAAGGCCACAGTAAGTGTGACTCCACAGCCATTTGTCAAAGTGAAGTGCTTTTGTACTAATCACAATACCAATGCATGATATGGGTTTGACTGGCAGTTTTGAAAGTGTTCTCACACCCACAAGCCTAGAGGTTTTTTGGCTCAGCCCTTTCCTTTTACATGGAAAAATTTGGACTAGAGAAGAGACCCACCCAAAGTCATGCAGTCAGTGGTTCAACGTTGGTCTGCCATTTACTTCATGTGGTAGGACAGGCAGGCATGAATCTAATCCCTGCTCTGCAGGTAGAAAAGCCAAGACCTGGTAAGGAGGAGAATTTTGCCTGGGATAGAGAGAGATAGGCAGCTCTGGAAAAGAGCATTTTTCTCTGAGGCCAGTGCTGCCCTCATCCACATACATACATACATGCACACACAAGCACACACACACACACAAGCACACACACACATGCATGCACACACAATCACATGCACATGCATACACACAGGGCATGAGGAGAAGAGAGGGAACAAGGCATGCAGATATGCACTGGCAAATACTCATATCTGCACACCCATACACAGCCTGTAATTTAGAGATGTCTTGCCATACAGAAGAGACAACAACATGTGTCTGCACCTTACAGGGTGGTCAAGGGCCTGAGGACAAGTGCTACCTTCCATATGCCCTTAACCATTTCTGTGGTGAAGGACCAAGCCCTGGATAGACTGTGGAGGGCTATGCTGAGTCTCCATGGGATTTATTGGTCTCAGCCTATTTCATTGGGAGGGAATCTTCAAAGAGAGCTGTAGCCTTCTGTAAGGCCAAGAGGGCAAGATCTTTTCTGGGCAGTATGTAATTTCCTGCTTTCTTTGGAGAAAGGTTCTGGTGTCCACTTAATTCCTGGCCTCCCCCCGCTCCTCCCCAGACCTAAACAGTCAAACCTCTTCACCTCTTGTTGACTGGGCTCAGGGCAAGGAAGTGTGTCTGTGCCCCGCCCCCTTGACACAGAACACAGTGTTCCGAAATATTTCCAGTCTGCCAGCCCTGGGAATTTGTACTTACTTCTTCTCATTTCCTCCTCTTGAACGTTAGAAACCTCAGTTCCTGAAAATAATCCAGCTCGTAGTGTTGTGCAGGCTGGAGGTGGAAGTGCTTCCCCAAACCGCTTCTCTCCCTCTTGCATCCTTTTCCATCCTCCTCCCGTATTTCAGCTCGAATTCATATCCCGGCTGGAGCATTCTTCTTGGAAGTGTGGCTGAGCAGCATGGACGGAAGGCTGTGAGGAATGTTTGGGGTCTGGGAGTCTTTGGCTCTCAACTGTGATCCTGTCACAAGGCTGTATGTAAAGTCTACCTGTGCAGCCGCTACTTACGAATGGACCCCAGAGAAGGAAATCCAATCAGAGGATAGGGTGTATGTCAGGAGGATGCACAGAACAGCCCCTGGGAAACGTTCGTCAGCTAACTCATCTAGTTACTGGATGCCTGCTACTTACCATGCACCCCGCCCTGCTCTGAGGAGCAGAGCCCTCTTTCCTCAGGCATCGGACAGGAACACGTATGCAGGTCTCCATACCATCTAAGAAAGAGATGGCTTCCATATAGAAACCACTCCAGTGGCTAGTGCTTGGGTGAATTAAGATATCAAGGTACTTGTTCTTCCTGGGGGAGATAGGATGAGGAGGTGGTGTCTGGGAGAGAGAGCAGGTGGTAGTCTGAGAAAGAAGACAGCATCTTAGCTCTGGTTCAGTCTTGGAAGCGGAGGAGTGGCTAGGGTGCGCTCCTCCCTTACTATTTTTTGAAGACAGAGTCTTGTTGTGTTGCTGTGAAGCCAAGCTGGCCCCAGACTGAGAATCCTCCAGCCTCTGCCTCTTGAGTTAAATTACAGGCCTGCATTGCCCAATGTAGAGTTGGGTCCCGATTTTGAAGAGCCAAGAACTCTGTGGTATAATTCATAAACTAAAACAAAGCGTGTGTCTGTTTTGGGTGGGGAGCTTCTTCAAGGTTTCTTTCTGGGAATTTCACTTTGAACCAACCACTTTTCTTCTTTTTCTTTACCGGAACTCTCACCCCTACTTCCTTCTTCCCCATTTTCTGTTCCCGCAGGTGACAGGTCCTTAGCACAGGCCTGCCCCACCCTGTTTGTAAATGTTTCTCCCATCAGACTGCTCCTCCTTCCCTTTGCTTCCTTGCGTGCCAGAGCAGAGAAGCTGCATGTGTGACTCAGGCCTCCAGTAGAAGGCAGAGAGCACAGGCCACAGAAGCCAGCCAAGGCTTCTAGAGACAACACTAAGTTTGGAATCGGGGAAGCCTTCTGAAGTTTCCATCCAGTAGCCCCAGCCCTGTCCCTGCCATGCCCCGGAAGCCTGTCTCATTCTGCTCTCTTCGGACAGCCCTTCAGGGGCTGGCTAGGTCCCTCATAGTCCTTTTCCAGCCTCTGCTCCATACAAAGTCCCTTGAGTTCTTTCAGTCTCTTTGCATTGCTGTGGGCCTCAGCTCTCATTATGGCCTTCCTGGGACCAACTTTTCAAACAGGAGAGGAGGGAGGAGTCTACAACCCTTGGTCCCACTTACTCAGGCAAGACAAAGATTTTGTGTGCAGTGGTAGGAGGTGAAGTTGCTTCTTTCAGTTCATCTAGAAAACCCTGGGCCTCCCCACTCAGAGAAGGGGGAGTCTGCCACTCAGAAAACCTCATGCATAAACACAGAAGGCTGTCTTCTCACGTGTAATTATAGGTGTGACTTTCCAATTTGGGTGTGTTGGATTAACAGGTTACTAGTGTCCAGGTCAGTGATGGTCTCTGTTCCTCAAGGAGAAGCCCAACTCAGGGGCATGTGTTGTTCCCTCCTCGTTTCTGGGTCCCATTGATCTTCCCAAGCAGGGCAGAAATTACATCATCTTGTCATGGAGAGAATCAAAACCATCAACGCCTGCAGAAGCAGCATCACCCTGTGTCTGGCTCCTCCTGCGAAGGCATCTCAATTCCATAGAGTACTGCCTCTAATCGGAGTCCCATGTGGCTTTTTCTCTGTGATCCCACCCAGTCCATGCTCCCCACTGTAGTGGTCCTTTGCCAACCCCAGCCCCTCCTTAGTAAACTGGTGTATGTGGTGGGGGAGAGGGATGGGGGGAGAGAGAGATTTAAGTAAGAGGAATCATGAACTTTGCATATGGAGAGGGAAAAGGGAGTGTTTTTCACATGGTGATCAGGTTGGCTAATTGCCCCATTACAAGATATTTGTCTTGCCTGAAAACTCCCTGGGAGGCTGACTTTACCAAGAGATATCAAGAGTGGGTATGAACTCCCCATTGGCCCTGTCTGTCCCATCTGGTCTTCAAAATAATCACAGGCTTCATCTTTCAGTTACACTGCAGAGCCTGCAGGTCACAGCCAGCTTGTTTTGGTAACCCTGGTTTTGATAACTCTGGGTTCCTGGGAGGCACATTGTGCCCTCCCTGGGCTGTCTGTCAGAACCAAGATTTGAAACACTAGCCCTGAGCTGGCACAAGAGCACCACCTACTGCCGAGCCTTCCAAGGGCTTCTCTCTAAGGCCTTGCTGTTTGGAACTGGAGTCGCAGTGAGTTTCCTCTCACTGTGGAGAGTTCGTAGAAGAGCCCAGCATGGTCCTTCTGTACGAACCCAGGTGAGGGCAGGTGGAGTGGCAGAGAGGGTATGAAGGGGAAGAAAAGTCCTGGAGACAAGGAAAGGAAGTGAGACCAAGTGGTGAGCCAGCGTCAGAGAGGAAACGAAGGGAATGCCAGGCCGGCATCATTGATGACTGACAGGGAAGAGGAACAACAGATCCCTCAGTTATTCTGGGAGAAGGATTAATAACCAAGTGAAATCCAAAGTGTCATTTCTTCTGAGGCACAGAAAAGTGGAGGAGGTGATGAAGGTCTCTAAAGCACGAATGTGCATTATGAGGTCCTTGCATTTTTGCCGAACCCTCAAGAACAGCAGGCTCTCTCTTACCCATAGAAGCTTACCTCAGTCCTCTGAAGACTGGGCAGACTCTCCTCCATTCAGGAAGCTGCTTCTCTGCTCTGTATAGGATACTTTGTCAAGAGGGGTCTGGAAGCCAAGCCCCTCCTCACACATGTACCTGAGCCTCACTTCCTGTGTGTTTCTTCCAGAAGCCACCTGAAGGCTGCTGGGGCTTAAGAGGACAAGAGCGGACAGGGTGCTTGGCCCTCTTCCTACCTAGCCCAGAGCCCTTCAATACAGTGTCCATCTCTCCCACAGCAGGACTCCCAAACGTGGGGGCTGCCTCCTGCTCAGCCCCCAGTGGAATCTTGTTCCCAGATGTGCAAATGACTGGCACAGCCGATTTTAGGATGTGTAGGAGGACTGGATGAGAACATCAACCAGACACTCCATTTTTACAGTAAAAATAATAGTTCCCATTTACTGAGTGTATCCTGTATGCCAGGAACAGCCATTAGTTCATCTAAATTAACTTGCCAAAGGGCCAGATCTCAGTGGATGCCTAAATTTAGCTCTGGGATAAAGTTGGGCACTCTTTTCTCAGCTTTTAAATAGGATCTGACCTCTTCAGTTCTACATTTTGGGAAGCGAGTGAAGTGCATTCCCTTACTCCATTCCTGAAAATATTTTATCAGTATTTGTGGTTTAAATGGAAAGAATTTAGCCATTCAGAGTCAATATCCCAGGGCTGCCTGGGCTGCCTCCTGGCTTGGCTAGTTCTAGTTCCTATCTGCTTGACTTGCTGGCTGCTGGGTGACCATTCCATTCTCACAGGAGGGCAATGCATGGCTTGCCAGAGCCCCGGGGGATGCAGTCCATCCAGGCACACAGGTTGGAAATGAAATGCAAAAAGAGGCAAAACTCTAACGCCTGAAAATATTTATATGAATTAAAGAATGGCAAACCGTTTGTTCCACCCTCGTCCTTAGGGTAAGTAGGATGAGCGTGAGGAGAAAGGCCCTTTGAGACTCAGTAGGACCGTGTGCCCCTCCAGACAGAGCTGCGCTGCAGTGCATCTGTCAAGAACAGGGTGTGATTTTAGCATGAGGTTTTGCAGCCTGGGTTTCTCTAATCAGAAAGCAACTGCTTTCTGTGACTGTGGGTTTATCCCGTCTGCGCCAAGGGAGTGGGAAGGAGCTGGCACGCATTCCGGATCTGCTGCGCATCACACTGTGTTCGTCTTTATCTGCTTTGCCCCAGACATCGCAGGGTTTGTGAGACGGAGGTGGGGAGGGGAAGGAAGCTGGGGAAGTGGAGGCAGAGGCCAAGTTAAGAAGTCTAAAATACATTAAATGTCTTTGTATTTAAGATTGGGGTGAGCTTAGAGCACCCCCCCATCAGGAGTAAAGCAAACCTGACTATATCCCTCCTCCCTTAGTTGCTCCCATTTGCTAGTAAAGTCCTGGCACTTTGCCTTGTACTTGTGCTCATTTAGGACCCTGTTTTAACTCCCCAGGACCTTGTTCAAGTGATTCATTCTCATCCTGATGGTTTTTCCTTGTATATTCTTTTTAGCTGACCAGACTCTATTGTTTTTCACGTGATAAGTTTTACCACCTTCCAAAAGCTGTCTATGCTCTGCCCTACTCTTTCTTCTGCCACGCTGGACCAAAGGCTCCTGTGCTGTCAGCCCATAGTATATAACTTCATTAAAGTGCTTCATACATTCGATGGCTTTAACAGAATAGTGACTATGCTTGTCTCCCTGCTAGTCTGTGACCTTGGTCTTCCATCCCAGTCTCTAATCCAGTATCTGGGACTGAGTGGGTAATTAACAGGTGAATGAAATAATTGTATCACATATGGTGGTGACACATGGTTCTTTGGTTGCTGGTGCTTTTGGCTGTAAGAAAAAAATAGAAAACTAGATTGAAAGAGGAGTGAATATGAAGGACTTGTATTATTTCTCAACTTGGAATAGATGTGCGGAGGCTAAGCTTCAGGCAGATAGATGAACTAGTGAAGTCTGTCATCAAAAGCCCAGGAGCTTTCTGCCTCAGTGTTCTCCTCAGAGCTTCATCCACGACTCCCTTGTCGTTCTAAGATGAAAGCCAACAGTCAGAGCAACAGGCTTCATTTGTTTCGCCCAGAGGCCAGTGGGTTGGAAAAAGGGAAAAAAAAGGAAGGAAGAGGGTACATTCAGACAGACACTAGCTTCTCTTCCCCAGGATCCCCAAGCAAATCTCCTCTCAATTTCATTGCTTTATACTGGCTGAGATCTACGCATCCCTGAGCCAGCGAATAAGGAGAAAGAGAACTAGCATGATTGTTTTTAACAAACCATTTAGTGTGGAGTGGATGCTGCTGAGCATCAATGGCCAACATGATTCTCTAGAAGGAACTTCCTTAGGGTCAGTCATGTGACATTCGGTAGTTAAATTTTAGTTTAAGGGATACAGTTCTAAACTAGCAGCACTTAATACATTTCAGGATTCAGTAAGCCCATGTATTTGTGGCAACCCTGCGGGACAGTCAGATGCAGTGCCTGTCATCATGGAAGCGTTCTGGGGACAGTTCAGCTAAGTCTCACGGCTCTGCTGCTCTCCTGTTTGCTTGCTTTGCGAGACAGTAGGCTACTTTCTATTTATGTGCTTCCGCATTCATTAATCCTCTTTTCTATGTCTACTCTGATGTTAAATCCACACACATAAAAACTTAAGTTCTTAATTCTAGAGTGTTCGTGTAATTCTTTTTTTTTTTTCTTTTGCTGGGAATCAAATTCAGGGTCTCGGGGATGCTGGGTAAGCACTGTACGATTGAGTCAAACTCTTACCCACATGATTCTTTTTGTGAATTACAAACCTATTGCAGTCTTCTGTGACTTGATCCAGAATGCCCTCCTTGCCCTGTCCTGTTCTCTTCAGATGCTAATCACAGTGTTTTGGAGGACTTGCGTCCTAATTCAATTCTAAATCATCTCTAGGTCTGTTCCTGTTGAGCAATGTTTTATTATAAGCTGCTGTTCTTTGATTCTTCATATGTCTGAGAATTTGCACTCTATATTAGAGTGTATACACTATAGAAATTTCTGGTGGGGTCATCTTCCTGTAGCTACCATGACGGCTGTCCGAGGAGAGGACTAGGTCACCAGCGGATCATCTTGACCTTGCAGAAATTTGGTGTAGGCTTTGCTGTAGTAGGTCCACTTCCAGGTTTCCCCTGGTCCAGGCATATTCTCATTCCAAAGCCTTGGCCCTTCCCTGGAGCGTGTTCTTCCTGTGGTCCAAGCTGAATCACACAGCTCCATGTGAGCTGAGTTTTTCTGTTTGGCTCACAGTAAGCCTTACCTCCTATACCTTCTGTCTGTCAGATTTTCAGGAGTCTTGTCCTTGATTTAGGATTTGACCAAGAACCTGTATGAAGTCATGCTAAAAATTATTAGGAATCCTTTCTAGAGCTCCCTCCTCCCTAATAACCTGTCTCCTAAATCCCAGGTACCTTGCCAGAATATTATCTCTATTTTTAACACTCACCAAAACCAGTGTCACCTTGCTGGAGAAGTGGCTCATGGGTAAAGTGCATGCCTAATTTGTTTAATCCCCAGAACCACAATAGAACCATTGCTGTTGAATCTCCTAGTTTCCTCCTGTTCTATAGTCTGGAAAATACCAGCAGGGAGAGAAGGGAGGGAAAGGGGAGACTTTCCCTGTATATCCCTCCCTTCAAGGATCATAGTCCATGCTGCTTGTTGATGGTCAAGTCTAACAGGGGTTCCCTTAACACTGACACACCACAGTTCACTTTAACTTGTTAAAAATGCAAAATAAATCCTACTAACTCTAAATCTCAAGAGCAGGGCCCAGAAAACTGTAGATTTTAAGAAAACCCTTCAGATCATTAAGGCTAGGCTTATGAACTATTAAGGTAAACACTAAAAAATGTAGAGGAAACATTTGTCAGGAGAGCTTCCTCTGGTCAAAGAAGGCATTAGGGGAAATTGAGACTTCAATTTAGAAGGAAGGGAATGATCTGAAGATTGGGGCTTGGAGCATTTGGGAAGGGAAGATGTGGGCCATGGTGTGGAAGGGGGATGCGCATGGTGTGAAATGCTTGCACGGCAGTGAGTGAATTGACTTGGCTGGAGAGGATGATCGGTGTGGAACAGTGCTGTGAAATGACAGGGTAAAGCAGATGTGTGAGAAGCACTAAGAAGACTGGATTTTGCTTTGCAGGTTAGAAGTGGTCGGTTGTTGTGGGCTTTGGTTTTTGACTGAAGGGATGCCCTGCTGATATGCTTGCAATTTATTGGCGGTGAATAAATTGACAGGAATAAACCTGGCCCAAGCAGGTGGCTTGGCATAAGAGACAGAATGGAGTTGGAGAGACCATAGGGAGGTAATTGAAATAATCCAGGTAAGAGAGACTGAGATATGAGTAGCAGAAGCATTAAAAATAACACCTAAGGTGGGCTCTGGGACAGAAAGTCAAGAGAAGGTGATAATATGTTGGAAAAGATATGGCAGTTTGACAAGTGGGCAGGAGATCAAGGACATTTCTGTTGTATCCACAGGTGCCATGTATTCAAAAGGAATCCACAGACAACCTATTATTTCTGTGTGTATTTAGAAGATAACTTAATAGTGGCTTAAATGCTGGATTTCAGCAGCAGGCGAACCCAGATCTGTCTTTAGTATGCTAGCTTGGCCATGTGACCTTGACTTGAATCTGTTTCTTCACCTAAGAAGAGGGGTGGTGATGGCCGTTGTTACCCCTTAGAGCTATAATAAGGATTGAGATCATGTGTATAAACCCCATTGTGCGGCACCTGGCACATATTTATTCTTGTCAGTTATCTGATAAGTCACAGATGGAGAGCATCCTGAAACAGGAAATTGCATGGGATGTCAGTTCAGATGGACATTAGATTCTGAATTTATCTTCATAACTTGTAAGCTGTGTGATCCTAGGCAATTCGCTTCTTACTGCAATCATCTCAGTATCCGCGGGAAGTTGGCCCAGGAGCCCCTGAGGCTGTTCAAATTCCTTGTGATAAATGACATAATATTGACATATAACCTACAGACACCTTCCAACGTACTTTAAGTGGTCTTTAGATTCCTTATGAGACACAGTGGAGATGTCACATGAATATTTATTTTATTGCATTATTTAGGGAATAATGACTTAAAAAAAGTCTTGTGCATTTTGTACAGTTACAATTTTTCATATATTTTTGATCATAGTAAGTCCCCATATTCAAAATCCTCAACGATGAAGAGCCAGCCGTACTAAATTCTTGCCATGTTAAAACACAACTGACAGTACCTTCTTTGAAACAACATTAACGTAAAGATCACTTGAGCCAAACTGTGGCAGTCCAGTCCTTACACTGTCATAGTAAAGGTTCAAGAGACACAAAAGAAGCCATGAGAGGGCAGCAGGGAAGTGGAGGGCAAGTGTGGAGAAGTCAATGGACCTGGCAAGATTCCAAAATTAGGATGTTCCTGCCATTTCCATCATGCTGAGACTAGGTATAAAATGTAAGGAAAGAGTTCAAATGTAAGAAAGCCCCATTTCCACAGGACAATGTTATTGGGTGTCAAGAAAAAAGGGGGACTCTAGGCAGATCTGTAGAAAGCACCAGGCTAAGCGGGCCAGCCAGGTAGTGTCAGAAAAACATAAAATGAAAACACATCCATTCTTCATGAGAATAAAGTCAAACAGACTTGAGAAGTAGAGGAGGGCACCTGGCTTTCTGCTTGTGGGTGCAGACTCAAGCAAGGAGTTAGCAGACCACATGATAAGAGCTCCAGGAGGAAGCGGGTGGAGGATAAACGAGAACAGCAGAGACAGAGCACACTCTGGGAGCTCGGGAGGAGGAGAAGGAAGCTCTGGCTGAGACTCTTCACTGCATCAAAGTTAAGAGCATCTTCTCCCTCCTTCTGCTCTTCAACTAGACCTTGGGAGCTCAGTCCAGTGCTTCGATGTGGGTCTCTATCTCCATCCATCGCCGGACAAAGGTTCTATGGTGATATTCAAGATAGTCATCAGTCTGACTACAGGACAAGGCCAGTTCAGACACCCTCTCCTCCACTGCCCAGGATCCTAGCTGGGGACATCCCCGTGGACACCTGGGAGCCCCTCTAGAGCCAAGCCTCTTGCCAACCTCAAAATGGTTCCCTTAATTAAGATATCTTCTTCCCTGCTTCCATATACGTCCTTCCTCCATCTCACCCATCCCACTCCCCCAAGCTCTCCCTAACCCTTCCCTTAAGTCAGGATGGCTAGGAGTTGGTCCACCCACTGAGACAGTGTGCCTGATCTAATGGGAGCTCACCAAAGCCAGCTGAACTGGGACTGAAAGAGCATGTGGTCAGACTGGACCCTCTGAATGTGGCTGATAATTGGGGCTGACTGAGAAGCCAATGATAATGGCACTGGGATTTGTCTCTACTGCATATACTGGCTTTTTGGGATCCTAGTCTATTTGGATGCATACCTTCCTAAGCATGGATGGAGGGGGGAGGGCCTTGGACTTTCCACAGGGCAGGGTACCCTGCCCTCTCTTAGAACTGAGGAAGGGGAGAGTGAGTTGGGGAGCAGGAGAGAAATGGGAGGAGGGGAGGAAGTGGAAATTTTGAATGGTATTATTTATAAAGCAATAAAAAAAAACAAAGTTAAGAGCATCAACAGGAGATAGACCTCTTGGGTTTGACTCTCTCCTTCACTTAGCTGTGCACCTCTGGTTCAATAATTAAATTCTTTGAGCCTGTAAAATGGAGTGATGATACTGGATGTTAATAATGGGGAAATAACATGATATTATTGGGAGATTAAGTAAATTAATACATGTCAAATGTTTAGGACAATACCCAGCACATGAGAATAGTTAATAAATAGTCACTGTTAGGACTGTTTTTTTCTACCATTTTTGTTATGTGGAAAATCTGAAACTGAGAAAGTGGGATGGAGAACAAGAAGACAAGGAGAAAGCACAGTACTATGTTCAGTGTATTCTGGTGTTAACATTGCAGTTAACAACTGCTGGGGAGCCTTAGTCCCTTCTAAGCATTTAGACTTACAAACTCAGGAAGCCGTGTTTGACACAGATCTACTAAGAATGCTATTCGTAGCTTGCTACCAGTCAGTCCTTTCAGATGCCCATCCCAGTAGCCCGGCTCAAGTTCAAGGAGATGAGATCTGCCTTGGCAACCACAAGTGTGGGCATGCTTAAACTCAGTGCCCCATGGCAACCTGTATCTTGTAACACTCGACACAACTGACAAGGTCCTTGCAAAGTGCATGTTCCTTACAAAAGTCACCACTCAAGGCAGCCCAAGTTTTGATGTCCACATCGAGGCATATGTAGGGGTTTTTTTTTTTTTGTAGTTATTCCCAATCTAGGTACAGCTTTCCAGTCAGAGAATATCTTATTTATATTTCGCCAAGATTCAATAACATACTGGCTTGAAGCATCTTTATTTGTTGTCATGGAAACAGAATCTAGATGCTAACTGGAGGTTAGATTGCTATGCAGAAGGAAAGAGTTTTGCTCATAGTGGGCATTTGTTTGTTATAAAGAAACCCGGACTGTTTAAGTTGTGAACAACAGTGATGTTGTTAAGTATAAGGAATTTGGGTGGAAGATGAAGGAAATATGCTATGGGACAGCTGTATATTTACAGACACAGCCCAATCGGTAGCACTGGTATCCTAGCTGATGAATGAGCAAACAGTGATGCTGTCTCCTACATAGCCGGCTGGGCTCTCCTCCCTGGAGCAGACAGGGTTTATGACCAGAAGAAAGCAGCTTCCTTCACGCAATGTGTAAACGTCTATAGGCAGACATGCTACCAGCATAACCGAAAACAGGCAGAGCTAAGGACATCTTGTCTTCTTCAGTAGGTGTTTATTACTAGGACAGCCGTCAGGCATGTCTCTGCCTCTCTGGAGATCTGCATAAGGATGGTCTCTTCAGACGTGCCCCCCCCCGCCACATACACACCCCCATAGTCTGAAGAACTGACAGAAGAGTCAGAACAGGAGAGGTGGCTTACTACAATAAGAGGTCTTGAAACCTAGAAACTAGGCTGACATTTTGGAGTCCTTAATATTCTCTCTTCCTTGTTTCTCCCCTTCCCTCCCTTCTTCCTCATTAGAAAACCAGGAAAGCTTAATCCTAGAAGAGCAGAAAACCAGGGTTGAAGGGTCTTTAGACTCCTGGCAAGAATACACACATGAGGACTGTGTGTTGCCGTTTTTGCACAAGAGCATTGCCCTGGGGCATCCAGAGTTTCTTTAAAAGCAGTATTGTAAAGTCAGGAAATCAGCCTGGTTCCCGTGATGCTTATAGGGCCTCTCATCTTTTGTCTTAGATCCCTCTGCCACCTTATTTTAGAATCGCATCTATGGCTTGTGTTCAGAAAGAGCCTATTGAGCTCCTTCTATATCCAGGATAAACTAATTCCAAAAGGGATTACAGGAAAAATGGCATTTTAATAGGCATCTGTCCTGAAAGTGTGTGGTGGGTGGGGTGTGAGGGGGCTGTTACAAACCAAAGGGATTGCATCTCTAGAAGAAAAAGAGCAGGGCCATGGCAGAGGGGGTGGAAAAGGGGAAGTGTGGGTGGTTCATGGTAGGTGGAGGCAGGGAGATCAGATGAGGCACAAGGTCTTGCCTAATAGACTTTATCTGTGGCCAGGCCATCCAGAGAAGTAGGAAGGCACTAGAACCCCAAGTATATTGATGGAGAGGCTTGTGTAGGCGATGTACTCTCAGGATCGCTGTGTGAGCAAATGCTGGTACCTCTGGTCCACTCTCTGCAGAGGCCCGTGGTTGCTCTAGTAGAGCATCTCGGGAGTGGGCTGTGGGCGTTGTATGCGTATGAACTGCAGGTGTGAGATCCGCTTTTTTCTGGGATGAACTTGCAGCTTTATACCCACACCTTTCACCTCTTGTTTTGATTTAAGTGAAAATATTTGGGAGTAGGCTAGAGTATACTCATTATATGAATTCAAAAAACCATATGTATGTAGCATTCAGCCAAGCTTTTTCCAGCCCATCATTTTTTTGAATGTCCTTGGTAGCCTAAGATTTAAATAGCGTAAATTGTTATTCCTGTTTTATAGATAAAACAAAAACCGGGGTTTGAACCCTTGATACAGCTTGGTAAAATTCATACAGTAGCTTATAATGATTTGTGTTCTCTGCTGTTTGGACTTTAACACACAAGATTTTGTTTTATAAAAGACCTTGTTTCCAGGGCTTAGCAAAATTCACCTCCAGGAGGTTGTTGGACTTTCGGGGCACGTTTTCATCAGGGTTCAGGGTGTTTCCTCACATGTGCTAGGATATACATAAGCAGCTGAAAGAAGCCCACTGGTTATTTTCTGCCATTTTCCCTAATCAGCTGATCAAGGCTGAGTGTGCGTATCTTATTTGCTGCGTAATCTATAATTAGTGTGCAACACTAACAGTGGTCAGGGGGGTTGAGAGTTAGGTGACGTCAGACACTTTCACAAAATGAAGAGAAATAAACACAACATTTTTACTCAATAACCTTGCTCTATGAAATAATTATGCTTCATTTAAAAAAGAACAATAATAACCTTTTAGCTACCCCATCTTTTTAAAAAAATGGAAAGTCATGTTTATTTTCCTAATTTGCATTTAAATAGATTCCTTCAACATTGACTATTTATGAAGAACCAGATTTGTGTATTTTTACTGAAGTTAGCTAGCATAAAAAATTACTCAGCTTAGTTAAAACAAAACATGAAAATACAACTCAAGTAGCTTTCATATAACATCTTTCTTAATAAGACAGAGAAAACTGTGTACTGTTCAGACAGAAAGATAATTGCATTATTTAGGTATGACCCTTCCTCTTGGAAGGATTTTGTTGGGGTTGTTATTATATTTTGCTGAGTATAACATTTGTAGTTTCTCAAAACATGGGGGTGGGGATATAAAGAATCCAAAGCTACTGTAGATGTCTTCTCCTTTGCTTTATTCCTCCGTTACATCTTTAGTTTAGTCTGGTTCATGTGTCTTCAGATAGTCAAATTCATATGAATCAAATTATAACTGGTTCTGGCTTGAGGCTAGGAATATTTAGAAAGGTTTTTTCTTCTCTGGACATTCATAACCCTAGGCGTGGCCAATTTCCATCTTCCCTCTCTCCTCTTTTTTGCCCTCTCCTCTCCCCACTCTGTTCTCTTTATTTCTTCCAGCATTTATTGAGAGAATACTATCCTCAGGCATCTATGATCCTTGCCAATAGTGTAGCCATAGAGAGGAGGTAGCTGGGTATTGGCAAATAAGTGGTGCCAAGCACCTTTCCTTGGCTGGGGCATCATGGTGTGTACAGACTCTCAAAGCCTGGCTGTGACAGTCAGGGCCATGCAGCACAGGGTGGAATCATGATTCTAGAATGTCACTTCTCTGAGCCTTCTCTGTGAAGAGGACCTGATGGTATCCTCACATGATATGGTTTGAGGGTGCAATAAGATGATACATGCGAACGGACATGGAACTTCAGCTAGAAAGCACCTGAGGAATGTCATGGCGGGGACTAAGGAGCTGCTTTTCTCTGACTGTAAAACAAGGCCAGTGTTCTTGCTATGTTCCTTAATCACCAGAAAAATGAGCTATAGAAACATGAGTATACCTTCTAACCCAGGAGAGTCCATGAAACTAATTTTTGTTTTGAATAGAAAAAATCAATTTTCATGGGTTTCAAAAAAATGTGCCATTTGTCAGTCAGCATGCCCACTTTCATTCTAGGAATCTGTCCCTTGCAAATCAGAATATGTAATATGTATCAGAATATATGATATATTGTTCAGTAAATGCCAGCATGCCCACTTTCATTCTAGGACTCTATCCCTTGCAAAATATTTCAATCAAAATTTCTAAAGAGTTTTATGGCTCTTTTGGGTCAGAACATATATTCACATGAGGCCATTGAGTCCCCAGACCAGGCTTTTTCCTCTCTTCCTGGGATGCAGGTTACTCCAGTTTCTCTAGAACAAGCTAAGCTTTGTCAGGGCACCTCACTACCAGGAAGTAGTTCATGAACAAAACATGAATTTGGGAATGGCATTGGTGCCAGCATCAGTCTGCGAGGAGCTGACTCAGCAGGGTGCACGGCTGCTGCAGCCACCTCTGTCTTGCTTCTTACCTCCCTTTACATTGCTGTCCACCTTGCCTGGCCTATGTCCAGATCTCCTCTCTCTGTAGTCCAGCAGGGACCTGGTACCCAGTAATCTAATTGCTGTGGCGCTGTACATACCTCATCTGCCTGTTTGTATATCCGAATAGTTATTCAACAGAAAATACAAGGTTCCTCCAAGAAGGGACGTGGAGTGAATACTCTCATCATCACAAGTTCCAAGGACTTTGGGAATTTCAGGTTTTCATTAACTTTATTGATTCTTTCATAAATAGGATAAGGGATAAGAAATTATTTTGACATGAGGTTTGGAGGAAGAATTTTAAAGATCAACAATTACAAAGGGAGAATCCTTTAAATGCCCACATTTGCCTTCTTTCCCTCTTCATCATTATGATAACTATGACTTGGGGGAGCTCAGGCCAGCTGCCTGCAGTCTGGGCTGCCAGGGGCTGAGGCTCAGAATAGCACATGCATCAGATATCTGCTTGGCCTGTTGCGGAGACTCCAGCCTGAAGTAAACCCTCTGCCTCTTGAGTGCTTCTGGGGGAGTCTCTAGATGAGTGCTTGGCAGCTAATGTGAGTTGCTAACAGCCCTGATATTTCTCTCTAGGTCCCAGACACATAAACCTAGCAGTCCACAGGAATATCTGCATTAAACTCTCCTGTGCCTCTCAGACGCAGGACATCTACACGGTAGCCCACTATGTCTTCCCACCCTCAGTTTCTTATCCTCATTCTTCAGCAGCCCCTATGGTGGTACTTGGGATTACAGGGACCAGTATGCTATACATAGCTTGTCTCACTAGCTGTTTCTTGCTCCCTCTTCTCCAAGTGATGATGAGCTTTGGGAAGGTCCTGCCCAAAGGGGCTCTCAAACCTATCGACTTCTCTGACTCTACTGCCTCTTCAGGCCCTTACCTAGACCTGGATTAATGTGCCATCTCCCTAAGTATGCCCTCTGGCTGGCTCTCCCTAGTCTACATCCCAAACTACTGCCACAGCTCGTTCATACTTTATAGCTCAACTGAGGATCCTTTCCTGCACCGAGCTACCAGTATGTGGTCCACATCTCTAAAGCATATGCCCTTCATGGGCGGCCTGTGCACCCGCCTCCCCTGCCACATTTTGTCAAGCCAGGCACAGTAATCACCACTGAAGTAGTCTCAGTGCCTGCGACATATTGGGCTGCCCCAATTTTCACCCTGTACTCCACCCTCACTTTGCAAGGTCACCTAGCCTGCTGCCCTTCTCCTAGCTGTTTCATCTCTACATCAAAGCTTAACACAGGATCCTCTTTCCTGGGCAATGTATTGTTCTTTGTCCTCTGCTAGTATCTCAAGTTAGCCTCTATCATATTTATAGATCTTTAGAGTTCACACACACACACACACACACACACACACACACACACTTAATCAGAGAAGAAGAGGACACAGATTTGAGAGAGAATGTTGAAGGGATACGAGAAGAGTTGGGGGGAAGGGAATGGTGCCAATGATGAAAATGTTTTATACTCATGCATGAAATTCTCATAAACAAAAATAAGTAAACAGAACCAGAGTCCACATCAATTTTCTACACTTTATAAAAGCCACCTAATTTCAAGAAACACATTTTTGATATTGTTGGCCCTCCGTCACCTTAGACATAGCAGGTATCCCCTAGATACTAGTTGAGGAACTGGAAAAGCAAGTTTACTTTTCTGTGTAAAGAGAAGAGCTAGCAGAGGAAAGCTGGTACAGCATCCATACCCCTGTCACAGAGCTTATCTGGTCCTCTCACCACCCTGGGAGTGACTGCAGTACCCCTCTCCCCCACATACACACATGCACACATACACCTAAGCATGTAAACATGGTGCATCTGACCTGAGAAGAGTGCTCTTCTTCACACTATACAAACCTATACAAATCTATACAAACCCTAAATTAAACTTGGATGAAAATAGAAAGGGATTCTCACTTTAAAACGTCCAGGGACACAATGGAGCTCACACCCAGCTCAGTCAGGCCCTACTGTTCGCTGAAGCTGCCTTGACTTGGCCCTTTCCTTTCTATTGGCTCCCAGCAGATGGCTACAGCAAGTCAAGATGGATGGTACACAGGACAGTGTCAAAGGAAGAGAAACTGCATCCGAGGAACTCGCAAGCTCCTCACATCTTACTGTATTGATCTGGGTCAAATTCTGTTTTCCGAGACAAACTGAATTGAGTGGTTAGGAAGAATTATGCACTGGTTGACTTAGATCTGACATCCTGAAGAGCTAAGAACTAGAATTGGGGTTCTGATCAGTCCCCTTCAGTGCAGGGGCTTTCTGGAAGAGACATGGCTTTCTAAATGAGTAGGCTAGGGCCCCCAGCTTGCTTTATTACTGGTTGTCCTCAAAGCATGTGTGAGACCTTCCTGGGGCATTCTAAAGGCTTTACAAAGGGCAGTAGCTATTTTGTTAATAAACACCACCACCTCCTCAATTCTCTTCCTCCTGCTCTCTTTTGATGCTAGACTCTGTACAGAAACAGAAGCTGCCTGTAGGTCTTTATACTAAAAACTGGGGATTCTCCTGTGAAACTGTGTCCCACCCAGACTCCAGAGAGATGACAGCTTCTCCCTGGGAAACAACAATAAAAGGGCTTTATTCTTCCTTCAGCTTTGAATGTTTTATCCTGCTTGACTTATGACCTTTCTCATCCCTCTGTCCATCTTCTCCCTTCTAGATGTTCGACTGGATAAGCCACAACAAGGAGTTATTTCTTCAGAGCCACACCGAGATCGGAGTCAGCTACCAGCATGCACTAGACCTCCAGACACAGCACAATCACTTTGCTATGAACTCCATGGTGAGTGGAAAGGCCATTTCCAACAGACCTCTGGGATAGGACAAGAAAGGAGCATGGCAAAGAAGAGGGTGCAGCAGACTTGAGTTAGAGCAAGGAGCACTGACCGTGCAGTCCGTTTCCCAGAATGGGGACCTGTGCAGGGCACCGGGCCAGCCAGCTGTTCCTACATCAGATCATGACCCCACTTCACACTATGAAAGGAATGTGCTTGTAGGGGGATTAGCTCAGCGCAAGACTAAAAGACAGGCGAGTCACCAGTTCCACTTCGCTGACTGCACTGACATTTTCTTGGTCCCTAGCATGTATGAGTCACTGAACAGGGATGGAGAAGGGCTTCAAGCTACAGTGTATTGGGAAGTGTTGAGTGACTTGTGGCTGCTTATAGTGGGAAGAAGAGCCCTGTGGGACACATGATTGCTGCCTTCAAATATTTGAACGCTGGTTTGGAGAGAAAGCAGAATTGCTTTATGTCAGTCTAGAAGGCAGGAGTTTTAGAGAATGGTAGTTTGTGGAGTGGGCAGTATGTGGCTTATGCCAGGGTGGTACATGGTGGGAGTGGGTGTACATCATGGGAGTATTCAAGGATGCATGAATTAAGAGGAGACCATTTCCTCTCAATGCGGCCATAGGGACTTCACCCCCACGTTTCATCCTTTCTTAATCTCCTTTCCTTCATCTGTGAAATATAAATCATAACAATGCTAGAAAGTTGCTTGGGTAATCAATGAGTTAATTGTAAAGCAGTTGGAACTGTGTCTGGTGTGTGGCAAGTCATCAGTAAATGCTGATATTATGATAGATGGGGACTTGTGAGTCTACTCTGGATGACATGTGATCCCTCAGAAACCTAGCTTTGGGAATAGCATATTTTCTGTGTGATGGCTCCAAGGCTTCCCTTTGAGATCTTCTCTGTCCTTAAGTCATATTATATTCTAAACATATGGAGCCTAAGAATGTCTCCACCAAATATGCCCTTCTTTGAGGTCTTCCTTCTGGCTGTTGGTCCAGAGGCGTAGCTCCACCATTCCCCAAGCACCTGAAAACCAAAGGTGCTTTACCTTTTGCAGCTTTGTTCTGGGAGTAGGGAGAGTGTTAGAAAAATACAAACTTGAACAATGGCAGGGGCCAAGAAGGAAGAGAATTTCATAGTCAACCACCAGCCAACTTGTTTTAAATGTGCTTTGGACTAGACTTAACATGCTGAAGAAGAAATGATTCCATCTTTCAGTTGTTCATTGTCTGCTTGCCAAGCTGAAAACTCAGCTAGTGTGTAGCCTCATATGTGCAGTGCCAAATCTGCTTAGTTAACTGAGGGCATTAAAAATCTAAGTGGCTGAAAGCCAGAGTTTCTTGTTCCTGGTATACATTCATCACTGGCTAGTGGGAAGTAGGTTTATCACAGGCACTGGCAACAGTCAGGAGCAGCCCCCAACTCAGATGGGCCAGACAAGTGTGAAACCAAACGCAACTGGCTCTCAGACCTTCCACCTAGAAGTGGCATGTCCTTTCTCCACTGGCCAGTTCTCATGCACATCTCAGTGGCCAATGGCCAGTGGCACATCACAGCACCACCTCTGACTTCAAGGAGGCAGGATCATGTCGCTTCAGAGCTGGTTGGCTGGTGGTGAAAGACCATCATAACAACAGCATAGAGAGCCACCAAAGGCTGCTGGGTAAGGGCATACAGTGTGCACTTTGCACAGAAAAATCACTGGCTGCAGAAAAGAAGGCTGTGAGGCCAGGTAGGAAAACCAACATAACTGTGTGATCAGTTTGGACCACAACACAGTCTTGTGTCCTCTTCTAAATGTAAAGACTCCTTCCCTCCCAAAGACAATCATTTCTTATCCCCAGACTCAGTCCCACAGGAACAAAGTAATTGATCACAGGTGATTAGGACTGTGAACTCAAATCTAGTCAAGTCTGATTATCTGTGTGCCTTGTGGCTTTTCCCTGATGACATTCACAAATTCTGTGTCAGAATTTTCACACCACCGAACTGCCAGACCCGAAGGCAGTCAAGCTTATTTTAATAAGCGACAAAGACAGGCATAATTAGGGAGGTAAGACTGCCACCAGGCTCCTTGAAGTCATGCATTAGGAAGCTAGACAGAAAGCGTCTTTGGCTTTGAATTATCTGCATTTACTGCTTTCCACAGTTAGTGTGGGTAACTAGGAGTTAATGGCACACTGAAAACCTTTACTCTGACAGATTTGCTGTGGAAGTCATTTTCAAGACACAAGCAAGGAAGAAATAGTGAAGAGCAGTGTCGTCTGGAACTGGGAGACGAAAGGTTTAATGCCCAACAGCCAATTAGTGTAGAGCAGCCCATCCGCAGCCTCCCTTAGCTCCTCAGTGAATGTGCCAGCCAGCAGCAAGTAGGGGCATCTGTAGCCTGATTAGGCTGGATCCCCTCTTGGGCTGCTGGGAAAGAGAAGGGAACTCCCAGGATTGTTTGATCAAATTGCATGGGCACCATTGCTCCATAAACACAGCTCAGTGCTCTTGTTTCCTGCGAAGTTTACCGGTTTGTTATTAAAAGGGGCTTCCTACATAGAGGGATGGCAACGTTCCAAACAGGTGAATGGAGGGAATTACAGGCGTTTTCCCCTGGCCTCAGTGATGAATGACACTGCCAAGAAACAGATGAATGCCAGCAGCTACTCACTACACCAGCCAATGACTACAGGAATGATCAGTTCTTCAGGGAGAGTCGGGGAAAGGGGCAGGGATATGGATTGTTCTGCAGATTCATTGAGGCATTTCAGTCTCTCTTCTTGGAACACACACACACACATACACACACACACATTTGAACATATAAATAATTTTGTAGCATATTCTATTTCAAGTTTCAGGTGAGTCCTTTGCTGTTTGCTTTGTTTCACTACTGAATTAGGTCTAGGATTCTTCCTTTGTGGAAGGTCACAGAGCCCTATTATATAAAACAAAGCTTGTGGATCCTCTCCCCAGAGGAATGTATACACACACTCGTTAAATACCTCCAAGGGAAACAATACAGTGCAAATCCTGATGCTCAACCTTCCCAATTTCAGAAGTCGAGAATATGATAACTTCTTTTAATCAAGAGTAAGTAACTAGGAGTCAGGTGCTGGATGGTGGCTTGCAGGGGTGAACAAAGGCAGAGAAGGCTGTGTCCACATAACTTCACAAGGGAAATAGATGGGCAATGTATGACTTCACCAATAAATATGTAACTACAAACCAGTAGTCTCACGTCAGCACAGCAAGGAATGCTGCGACAAGGGTAAAAGGCAGGGGTGGGTTCAGATGACGAGGGGTTCGGGTGCATTGTTCATTAGCAATCAGCATTGGCTTGACAAGCTCCAGTTCGCTCATTAATAATCATGCATAATATGTGAATTAACTGATATACATGAAGTCCTAGGCATATCAGACTATATCTAAAATCATTAGCTCATAAGTTACCCATTTACGTTTTCTTCCTGTGTCCACTGTTTATCTACTGATTAAATGTATAATTCTAGCTAAGGTGATGGTTACTGAAGGTATTTGTTTTCTAGGAATATTATAGCAAATACCACAACCAGTGTGCCTTAAACATCAGGCATTAAAGAAAAACAACAACTAGGGATGCAGCTCAATGGTAGAGCACTTGCCCAGCATGTGCAAGGACCAGGATTCTACCCCCAGCAAACATCAAAACACAAATATCAGAAATGTCTTATCTTCAGTTTTGGCTGTGTGGACACAAGAGACCAGCAGACCAGGTATCTTGGTATCTTGCCAAAAAAGGTATTTTTCTTGGTGTGATCTCTAGTAGCCTTCGCTTCATGGATTTACGCATCCCCCAGTGTGTCTCTTTGTCCTGGTCTCCTGGTTTTATAAGACCCAGGATTGGGCTCCACACTAATGGCTGCATTTTAAATTAATTACTTCCTTAACAACCCTCTTCCCAAACGTGAACACATTCTGATATACCAGGGCTTGGAATTCAACATGGAGATGTGAGTTTATTTTAGTCCATAATCTGGAAATAACTGCATAAGTCCTGGGTAGAAAATCAGAAACTTCCTCGGTTTTATTTATGAATTGGTTCCAATAAAGCCACCAATTAAACACACTGAGAGTGTGGAAATAATCTTCTACT
Organism: Ondatra zibethicus; assembly: GCA_004026605.1. Classification (NCBI taxonomy): domain Eukaryota; kingdom Metazoa; phylum Chordata; class Mammalia; order Rodentia; family Cricetidae; genus Ondatra; species Ondatra zibethicus. The sequence goes on from PVIU01015220.1 coordinate 41,105, forward strand.
CAGTGTGTACATGAACAAATCTGGAAGTCAAAAGGCTAAAACTTTAGATTTTTCTCATTGTATATATTTGGGGTTTTTGTTATTTGTTTTTTTTCTTCTGACCAATAACGGTGACTCTCACCTTCTAAACCCTTTAGGAAAATGTCCTCTGGTTTCCCACAGTAGCTCAGAAAGCCAGATTTCCTGAGCTCTTTGGGGCCTTCCTCTTTCTTAATTTTGCCTCTGTCAGTGAAATTCTCCATTCCTTGACCTTCTCTGCTGGCAGTGAGGGTGGCTGGAAGTAAGTCTGAGCCTAGTCTACACAGAACAGTTACGCAGCCATCCATGAATAGCTCTTCATGAGACAGATGCATCTATAAGCCCAACACAGCCTTATTTACACTTTTAATTAGCTGGTTCTTTGAGAAGAAGCGAGTTGCTAATAACCTCTGTCTGGAGTTGTAAAATATGAAATGGTATTCATTTTCTGTTGTGATGACGACTAAGAGGATCCGTAGTAATGGCTCACAGTGTGCATCTGGGCAGTAGGAAGCCCTTCCCCAGCACGTATATCATAGCAGCTTCAATACCATTAATTCACATAGTAGAGGCGAATATTGCATTTGGCAGTATGTAAATCAAGCCACTCATAAAAAGTTTGTGGTGGTCTCTCTGTTTAGAGGGCACATTGCAGATGACAGCCCCAAGGAAAAGCCACATCTGCTGCAAGAGACAGGAGAATCTAGGCTGGTGGCTCTTCACTCAGACACATTGCTGTGGGGTGACCTGTCACTGCTGATTCATGGAGGCCTCAAATCAGAATTCTACTGCACTTCCTAGAGTAGCAGAATTTCTAGATTTGGATGGAAACATGCACACACACATGAACACATATTTACACACTAGTGTAAATGTGAATAGCAAAGCATCTTTTGTAATCTTAGAGAGGGAGGAAAAGGAAGAGCAGGATGAAAAGGAGGAAGGGGTAAATGTTGTATATATATTTAAAAATTAGAATCATGTAGAAAGCTGAGTAAAATAAGTATTTCTCGTCTTCTTTTCTTCTCCACCCCGTCTTCCTCCTGTTCCCCTTCATCTTCCTCCTGTCTTGGAAAATCATAATCTCTGGGAGCAAAGCCTTGGGAACATGTGCGTTTGACAAGTTCCCCAAATTAGTTATGTTCACATTACAGTTAAAGACTCTTGTTCTGTAACACTTATGTGTATAAGATAGTTACTCCCTAAAACAAAACATCTCAAGACCCAAAAGACTTCCAGTGAGATAGCCCAAGAACCTTTATGGACCTTCTCTGCATTAAAACTAGGGAAAATTATTTTTAAAGATTGGTTAAAGTCTCTGGAAAGAATCCCAAATTCATACAGAAAATAAAGAAACATGTATTTTTTTTAAAAAAAGAGAACACATAAAAACTCATTAAGAACAATATCCATGGTGTTTGAGTCAAGGTCCCCTCTCTCCTCTGCCCTCCCACTTCTGTAGGAAGAAATTAATGCATACCTCTTACAACCATGATTGCAAGTCCTCTTTTCTCCAGCTCCTGAGTAAAGGACTGTCTTCCCAGGTAGGACATTTCTAATCCTGGCCCAGCCACTTGTGCCAAGGTTTGGTCATGGGTGAGTGTGAACTCAAGATGTCGATCTAGTCTCCTACAAAGTCATCACTCAGGGAACGGCAGCTATACCATGGGGCCATGCAAGAGAATATTAGGGTCTCTCCTTGCTGGGAGCCATGGAGACTTGAGGTTACTCACCCCATTACCCAGAAAAGTTAGCTCCCAAAGTGGAGGTACCACCCAGGAAAGCACCCCACTGCCTACAACCCCTACCCTAGAGCCCTGGATGGCTTAGGGATTTGACTTGAGGGTTTAAATGTGCTATACAAAATCAAGTCCCAAATCTTTCCCCCAAAGGAACTGACTTTATCCACAATAGAGATTACAGACATTTAAGGCAATAGAGCTTTTAAAGGTTCCCTTAGGAGGATCAGGTAAAAGGCAGGGATTGGAGATGTAGACCTGATAGTTTGCCAGAGAAAACTGGGGAAAGAAAGAATCACAAAGGAAATTCCTTATGCTGGAAGCAAGTGTTTCCAAAAAGTAATTTGAATCTTCCATAATGGACAGCACTGGCAAAGATTAATTATGTAACTATAAAGGATAAGGTATTACACACTTCCTCCCCTCCCTACTCTTAACTGATTTAAAAGCAATTGTATAAGAGACTATGAATATGTATTGTTGTACTATAACATAGAAATGTAATAAATTTGCAAGAAATTTCACTAAGGTGATATGTGGATGAAGATCTGTGTTGTCAAAAGAAACATCTCCAGGTAGTAACCAGAATCCCCAGGAACAAATGAAAACATGCAGAAATGATACGTAAGGATGCTAATAACAAAGCTGTAACATACATTAACTCGCCTTTTCTATCTCAGCCCTAATACACGCACAATTATAAAAAGTGATAACTATGTCACTCTGATGTTAGGTTTGAAGCATGTATGAATGTAATATATATAAGAACAATACCACAATACATAGGGAAGGACATAAATCCCTTTCCAGGAGAAACAGTTTTATGTTCGCTGAATTAAACAGTATGTATCAGAAGCTGATTCTGATAAGATGTTTCTCAGGTAACTAGGAAGGTAAGTTAAAAATAGTGAAAAATCAATCAGTAAAGAGATTAAAATGCTACATTAGAAAATATTCTATTAGTAAAGGAGGGTAGGAGGAATAGGGATGCAGGAAGAAATGTGTGGCATATGGAAAGAAAGTAGAATGGCTAATGTAAATTCAACTGTCAATAATGACAGTAGGAGCTGGCGAGCTGACTCAGTGTAATGCTTGCTGGGCAAGCATGAGGATCTGGGCTTGGATCTTCAGCACCACGTAAAAGGCTGAGAATTTCCGTGTGTACCAGTAACTCCCCGCCTGGCCCATCTAGCTAAGTTGGTGATTTCTAGGTTCAGTGGAGAGCAACTGAGGAAGACACCAAACGTTGACCTTTGACCTGCACACACATATGCTTACACACTAGGATGAGCATGTACACGCACATGAATATGTTCATGTACTCAGACGACATATATACACACAAAAATAGTGGCATTGAAGGTGAAACAATTAAACAGAGGTTCAGATTATCAGGCTTTAGAAAGCTGAGATCTAAATGTGTGCTTTCTACAGCAAATATACTTGGGCTTCAAAGGCATACAGTGATTGAATATACAAGGATGGAAAAACATCCCAGCCATTGCCTAGAGTAACAATACCGATTTGCACCAACACACCTCCCTTGTGCCACCACTGGCTAAATATGTGTTGTAGGCCCAACATGAGCAGGTTTCAGGGATTGTTGGCCTTGGTAGCCTTTAAAGTTCACATGACCTGAGCTTCTGTGTTGAGATCCTGAGCCTAAAGATGGAAGTGGAGTGGCTACTGCGTGTTCCTTGCTGACAAGAGTAAGGGCCATCTATTTCCTGGCCTTGGGTCACCATTGGGTTCCTAAGGCAAGCCTTCCAGAGAACCTGAGATTGCCAAGTACCAAATGTAGTGCCAGCCAGCCTATTCTTACCAGTCAAGCTCAACAGGATGTGGTGTTTGTTTCTCTACAAACAGCCTTGTGGATGGAATTTCCCTTTTCTACCCACTCAGTAGGAGGAATAGATTTTGTGTCCCTATCATCCCTGGACCCATTTGTGATATTTGTTCTTGGTTCCACCATCAACATTTAACCAGACCAGGGAGGAGAGCAGAACAGAGCATGCTCAGAACTCAGCCATGGGGAAGTATGTGCCTTCATGGAAGGCAGCAGGCCTCTCTACTCTTACTCTTCCTTCAGTCACCTGAGAACTTTTCTAAAACATGCTGTGTTTGGTTCCTGCTACCCTAGATTGTGGTTTACATACTGGGTCCCAGAAAATCTATACAAGATTGGGACTCAATTGGAGAATCACCCGTCCAATGTGAAGAAGTTAAGTCAGCTGGCATTAGACCTGAGTCAAGTTCTACAGCTGATTATTACCTTGCAGAGTTTGTTGGAGAGTGGAGCCTGCTACCACCACCACCACACAGTGTAAAAAGCATTCAGGAGAACACCTGCCTGTCCACACCCTTCCTGCTCCCCACCAATGCTTCTGATGCCTCAAACAGTACCCTTTGTGTACTGGTCCCTAGTCAGCCATGTCTGTATGGGAAACATGGAGTCCTTGGGCCTGGGAAAAGCATCTTACCATCACTCCAGTGCACTCCACAGGCTTCCACACCTGCTGCTCAGCCGTTGGCCCAGGTTGATTCTGAGCTCAGTCTTGATTGTTACCTCTTCTTGGTCCTAGATTGTTGTCCCCTCCACCTTACTACTGTTTCTCTGCTCAAACCTATGACATCTCTTTTCTCGTTGTCATTTGTTGTTCTCTGAGGACTCTCTCTCCTCATGGTTTTTCCCCTGGGCTGTTTGTGGGTTATTCTCTGTGTTTTCCCCCCAAGCATCCCTCAGCTCACCTACATATTTCCACATACTGATCTCTAGGACTGTCTGCTTACATCCTGCTCTACAGATACCAAGGGATTAATTTGTGTGAAATTCAGCCAACACTGACGCATGTCTCTTCTTTACAGTCCCCTGGAATTGAATGAAAGGCATAAAATGGTCCCTGAAACCTGGTGTGTCAGGCAAAATCAGGTGCGCCAAAGGCCCTGACCTGAAAAGCAGGACACCTGTGGGAAGTGTCAGAGCCATGCTCGTGTGCCGCCCTGGCCATGGACAACACTGGCCAGGAGCCCGAGTAATGGGCAGAGCCTGATCAAAGGCATAGGACTGAAACATTTGCAAATCAGATATTTACAAGGTGTCAGAAGTCAGGCCAAGTGGACAGATGAGAGGGGAGCAGTAAAAAGCAGAGGTCGTAGTTGATGACACAGCTGAATGTTGTTGGAAGGCCGCTTGGTTGTTCCAACCACTCGGCAGCTCAAACCCGAAATAAACACACAGAAACTGTATTATTTAAACCATTACTTGGCCCATTAGCTCTAGCTTCTTATTGGCTAACTCTTACGTTTTAATTTAACCCATCTCCATTAATCTGTGCATCACCACAAGGTCATGGCCTACCAGCAAAGTTTCGGCGTCTGTCTCCGGCGGGGCTACATGGCTTCTCTCTGACTCTGCCTCCTTTTTCCCAGCATTCAGCTTAGTTTTCCCTGCCTAGCTCTACTCTATCCTATCAGGCCCAAAACAGCTTCTTTATTAATCAATGGTATTCACATCATACAGAGGAGAATCCCACATCAACTGAAGGACTAGAAACAGGGAAGAATAAAAAGATTTCCTTTAGAAAATTCTTTTGATCTCAAAGCATCGCTAGAGCCTGACCTCTTGTCACCCTACTCCAAACCAGCATCAGTTTTTGCAGCCTCTACGTCTTGCTCATCTGCCCTAGCTAACTTGCATTCCCTGCTGTTTCTTGGTTCTGGTGGTTGTTGCTTTGCTGCTCCCCTGCTATGGGGAGTCTATCCTTCCCGACATGCTTCCCTCTCCCACTTCCCCCAGGGACAGGCCCAGGTATTGCTGCTTGAAAAGCATGCTTTGATTCTTCATCTTTTGTAGCACCCCCACAACCCTTATGTTCTATCCTTCCCCACCTATATTTTAAATGGCATTGAAATGTATGCTTAGTAGATCTTCATCAGCTTACTCTCTAATGTTCCTAATGATGTGCAAGACCCATGGGCAGAAGAATTTTTGCATCTTTGTTCCTGCTTGTGTCATGCCTTGATGATGGATGGATGGACAGATAATAATTATATAAGATAACAAAGTTAAGACTTGAACAATAAAGCAAGACACCAACTAAAGGAGCCTTTAAATCCTGGACTTCTTGTGTTCTATGTAGACAGATTCTTGTTCCTCTGTAGCCTTGGGTTCACTGGTAGATAGTGTTGTTTCACGAAGAGAGAGGCTGGAAGAAGTCTACCCATCAGGTCTCTTTGCCCATTCTAGAAAGGTACTAATCTGGGAATTCCAGAGCAAGTCAAGGGTACAACCGAATGATTTCAAGGATAGGGACATTTCATTCTCTCTCCAGAGGTTCTGTTTCCTTGCGATATGATTCTTGATGCCTGTGGGTGAAATGTTGCTTCACTGTGTCTCATCTCCTGTAGTGAACATACTTAGCAATCAGGATTTGCTCGCATTCAGGGCAAAGTGAAAGATCATGGCAAGAATAAGCAAGGATACTGAGTGCCAACTGCAGCTCTGTATTTCCCTTCTCGTGTAGCCATAGGCAGGGTATTCAAATTCCTCACCCTCTCCTCTGTAACCTGAGGATAAGGGCAGTGCCTTTGCTGGGAATGTTATTAGGATAAAATGTGGCCTTGTTTTTAGGCACAACACTTCTGGTGTTGTACTTGGCAAATGTCCACCTATTCTTGTTGTTGAATCAGAAATGCTTTAAAAATAATAATTTTTGTTTGGGACAGTTCCTCAGAGTTCCCAGCTGTGGGACTTCTCAAACATTCAAGTGCATGCCTTGTTAAAGTGCTGATTTTATACAGAAGGTCATGTGTACCTGGTACTTGGCCCTGCTGACCAGCTCTCAGCTACTGCTGCGCTTGGCGCTACAGACCGTACTCTAACTAGACCCCATACAAGAAGGCCAAGGATAGATGGAATACTGATGAATGTTTTTAACTCAACATTAAAGGCAGCCTAGAATTACCACATCCTACTGCAGAAGGACTGTGTTATTCCTAATCACTTTCTCTGCTGGGGTCCCTGACTCTAATGCCAGCTAAACCTACCTTTATAACTTGCAGTAAGGTTATTTATCCATCCATCCATCCATCTATCTATCTATCATCTATCTATCTATCAATCATCTATCTATCTATCATCTGTACACACACACACACACACACACACACACACACACTTACTTACCCCCGTGGAGATTTCTCTTCTTCAACCTGCCGTGGGTTTCTGTGGCCCTTTAACATATGGCCAGGCGATTGTTTTCATGGATGTTTAATGGTTTGTGAAGCAATTGCTGGAGGAAACGTCTCTGCAAGAAGCCAGGCCAGAGGGGCAAAGGGATCTGTGGGCCAATGTTATCGCTGCTAAGCACCAGTCCTTTCCTACTCTTTCCTCTCTGTAGCTAGCCGGGGCAGATGGCTTCCACCTGGCTTGACCTACTGTCTGGACAAACCAGACCAGATAGTCATCCATCAGCTTCCCTATTTGCCCCCCAGAGGGCATCCCGTGGTTTGTGGGGGCAGGGTTGGAGGTTTCACTTGGAGCTCATGACTTCCCAGAGCTGCTGCAGCGTAACTTCGAGCACTGTCAGTTCTTACTGCAGATGTTACCAGCCCGGTGTCCATATGTTTCAAGGCGGGATCAGCAGGTTTGCACAGTAATGTTAAACTAATTAATCATAAACTGATGCTTTAGCAGTTCCAGGACCCAAAGTGAGCTTGGGATTACAAAGATATAAATAATACATATGGTCTTATTAAGCTAGAGAGAAAGGTAAGGCGGAACACTCTCCATTGCCTTGGTACAGTCTATTTTCTTACCAATACTGGACTTTTCCCCCAGAACCACTAAAAGCTATGTGGGAAAATCTACAAATAACTTCCTGTAACTATCTTTGAGTGTGACAAAATAAAAATGTAAGTTGCATGACACAAGAAAAAATGAGAAAAGGGGTCCAGCAGAGTGAGGAACGAAAGCCCTGGTTCTGTCGCATTTGGTCTCTTTGTGACTGAACACATCACTCAACTGATTTAACAAACATTAAGAATCAACTAAATGAAGATCTTCTCCCATTCAGTAGGTTGCCTTTTTGTCTTAATGACTGTGTCTTTTGCTTTACAGAAGCTTCTCAGTTTCAGGAGGTCCCATTTATTAATTGTTGCTCTTATTGTCTGTGCCCTTGGGGTTTTACATAAGAACTGGTCACCAGTGCCCACGTGCTGCAGGCTACTTCCCACTTTTTCTTCTATCAGGTT
>PVIU01015221.1:0-49131 GCA_004026605.1 Ondatra zibethicus
GTGTGTGTGTGTGTGTGTGTGTGTGTGTGTGTGTGTGTGTGTGTCTGTGTGTCTGTGTGTCTGTGTGTCTGTGTGTTTCAACTTCCAGCCCCTTGCCTGAAGCTCGTGAACTGTATGGTAGCGCATAGAGCTCAGACAGGCGGTTGTGCACGGCATTTATTAACCAGTGGCAATAAAACATATTCACAGCATACACAGGGGAATCCCACATCAATCTAGAAACACACACTAATGTTAAATAAACTGGGAGTCTCCACTTTGGTCCACTGGGCCTGAGAAAAGGATAGACTCCCCTCAATGAGCTTCCCAAGAATTTACTGCTATTGCTGTTGATTGAAACAGTCACCTAAAAATGTTTTATTTAAATGAATTTTCCTTTGAGTATCAAACCATTTATAGTAACTTAGACTTTAGTAAAATTGAAATTAATCTGAACTATTTATGAGTTTGAACAGAACTGCCCTGCATGAGGCGACAATGTTGTTTCTGTAAGGCATGGTTATTAAATGAAAAGTTCAGTGCTAAACCCAAATAAGGATATTTTGGACAGGGAGGCCCCAAAACCATTGAAAATATCCAAACTATTGCCCGTTGGTTGCCTACCATACCTAGATAATAATTTCTGCTATTTTTAATATACAGTGCCAAAACATGCTATGTAGGCTGCTAGGAGAAACAAATCTCAGCCATGGCACACCCATAACTGCACCCTGGGTGCTACAGTGCACCTCCAGCAAGCTGCGCTCATGGGTGCAACGGTGGGATAATACTGATTGGGTTAGCCAACCATGTACTAATTGGTTATGAGGACTACTCCATGAGAGTGGCTTCATGCTTAGAACTGTAAACCTGGTCAAAAATCCATGAGAGGGAAGATCACAGACCTGGGAGCTGTAGCCAATAATTCACATTTTGCATGTGGCCATGCTGTGAAGCTGCCTTCTAAATTTTCCTATTTACACCCATAGCGCTGCTGTCAACTTTGATCAGAAAAAGCTTCTTTTTGCATTGGGCTGTGGTTAATGCATAGATCACAACTGTAGTATTGAACTTGGAATAGATGCCAACCTTCCCCTATCCAAGGCTCAGGAAACATCAGGAAAGGAAATGGAGAGGATATGCGAGGTGGGAGCCAGGGATGAGAGCTGTGGTGTCAACACACAACAACTGGCAGCAGCTGTGTTTATCTGCCCAAGAACTGCACAAGATCAAGGCAGGCAAGATTGCAGTATGGATGGGAGGGGATCTCCTATGGCTCCACCCCTACTGAAGGAGCTAGGGCAGTTGATGACTGCAGAGAAGGAGGAATAACTCCCACAGCATGCACATATAGCATGCACATATAGGCACAGCACCAATCAGAGTTAGTTGTTGACAACAGTTTTATGAAAGAAAGAGAAGGAAACTAAAGATGGGGTGGAGAACACCAGCTGGGGAGTTGGAAGGCCATGGGGTAAATGGGTGTGATAAAAAATACACTATATAAATGTATGCAATTTTAAAGAATAAAAATTTGGTTTTTAAAACTGTGCACATAAATGCTCTTCTCAGTATTATCTACAATAAACTGCCTTAATGGTTTAACGTGATGACTATCTGAGAAAAATCGACTCTATCTATTCCCTAGAACATCACTCAGTCTCTGAGAAAGCATTGATGCATTGAAGCATGCAAGGACCTTGAGCACTGTACTTGTTGAAAGGCCTCATGTATTCCAAATTCACGAAACAACCAGAATAAGAAAATCCACAGTAATAAAAACTGCATCAATATGTTTGGGATCTGGTGGGTGGGAGGAGAGAGACGGTGCTGGTGGGGCATCTTCTGGGCTATTGAAAATGCAACATCTAGAATTAATTAGTGCTTGTGACTGCACAATGTAGTGTATGTACTACTGATTGCCAAATGATACACTTTACAGGGATGGACCTAACCTGCAAGTTTTATACCGTGAAATGGGAGGTGTTCTCAATGGTGGCAACATACTCCATCTTTAAATTCAGGATCAAGTAGACTGTCTTAAGAGATACTGTCTCACTGAGCAGATGATAAGAGGCTTAACAAGCACAAGAACAGCGACAAGGCGATGAAAAGGTCTGTCACCAAGACGCTGAGCATCTGATGATTGTAAGACACAACCCTGGGGAGCCCATTTCATCTAATGCAATCGCTGCAGGAACTGGAAAACATTTAATGAAATCATATTACTGGGAGTCTCATTGATATGCAAGCAAGCACTTACAGCTGTAGGGTTTTATGTTGACTTGTTGGGTATCTGGATTACCCGGGAGAGACAGTTTATTTTCCTGGTGTCTGTCTCTTTCTGAAAGAGAAATAATGAAATGGGACACCGCTCCTTTATAAAGCTAAGATATTATGGGAAACACCAGAATGTCAAAATGAAATGGGGGCAACAGCACACATCTAAGTCGTAAGAGTCCCAGGAATCAGGAAAAAATGTTTTTAAAAATTAAGGAAAAAAAATAAAAGTCATGGGGAAGGATGGGGCAGATGATGAAGCAGGAGCAGGGAACTCAAGTAGACAGACAGTAGAAAAGACAAACTTATGATGTGTTTTGTTTGAGCGCGGAGAAGGGGTGTGTCACTCAGCAGAGCAGGAACTCAGCTGGTAGCTGCTATATAAGACAGCTACAAAATGAGGCCTTTCATCTGACGGTGAGCTCCATTATAAACCCAACAACAGACTCCTAGGTGTGATAAGATTCCCCAGAAGATGCACATTCATCAAAATTTACAATTCTAGGGTCTTGTCACTGTCCCCTTAGGCCCATTCTTCTGTGGATCTTATGAACCTCTGGATTTAATGACCTAAAAGTATCTCTGTGTATATGTCAGTAATTTCACCTGTCCTTACCTGTCTTTTATGGAAATGAGTAACGGTATGCCGTGTGTGGGGGCGCTGGCACTCCAGATGGTCCTCTGCTCTCAGGCATACAGAAGCGACAGAGATGTGTTTGCAGATCTGACATGGAACTGGTTCTGTAATAATTTGACACATTTCATAAATGCTTCTTTCCGTTGGCCTTGCTGAAAGTCACACACAGCCCCTAGCTCACTCTTCCCTGCTGCTCACAAAGAGAGCTTATTTAGCGGTGACAAAGTGGAGTCTCCACGTTGGTAACTTTGGTAACTCCACCTGGTAACTGTGAGGAACCGAGCCTTTGTTTATTCACGGTAGGCATGGGTCAGGAGTGAGACACACACCTTTTCTGTGTTTAGGACTGTGGGCATGATTTACCCTGTTTTGATGAGTTCTATTGTTCATCTCTGCCACTGCAAGTGTGGTTGCTGTTAAAACAAGGTCAACATCATCGTCAAAGAAGATGACCTTGCTTTGGAGCACAGACTGGCAAGTGACTTTATACATCACTCACTAGGCTCACAATGTTACTTGTTTGCAAATATTTGCATACTCCTTTGATAGCATTGCATATCCATAAATAAACTAGATGTGATGCCTCAGACCTTGTTATGGACTATCTCCACTGTCTTTTCCAAATGCTGTTGATACTTATAATTTAAATACAGTCTACATGCAGAAAGAAAATTAATTGCTTAGGAAGTTAATCTTCATTTGTCTTGAGTTTGTCAACTATCTATGCTGCCACAAGTTTCATGGTAAATTAATCATTTGGCCCTCCTTGTGTACATATAATTTAGAAAGGAAAAATAATTCACTTTTTGACAGGTTCTGGGAAGTACTCATTATTTCCAAAATTTTAAAGGTTCTCTGGGAAAACAAAATTTATGACATCTTAATGGGGCTACTGGCTGCCTAGCAATTTGGTAAAACATTCTGTGTGTGTCTGTGGGTGTGCTTTGGAATGAGATGAGTATGTGTGCACAGATACTGAGTGAAGCAAACCGTACTGTGGGGCGGGGTATGACTCCTCTAATCCTCAGCACTCATGGCTAACAACAGATACATAGAAATGGTGGCTCACCGTGAGTTAAGGATAACTTCAGTGGGGGAGCGCTCTGCTAGGCCACAGCTGCTTTGAGCTGAGAGTGGGTTTTCTTCCCGCACAGTTTATATTCCAATGGGAACTGTTGTTCTTCCTGCCTCCACAGATCTGCTTGGAAACTGATGTATATAAGGGTAAAAAAATAAACCCCAAACAAACAAACAAAGGGTAAGAGGGGCGTCTCATGATTTTCTAGAGTGAGGAGGGCGTGTTCCCATGCCTAAAGTCAGGACTAGAATAGAAACTTTAGACCACTTCTTTCCAAGATGAAAGTCATTTCCAAGCTTGGGATTATATTGTGTCCCAGCTAGAAAACAGTGATGGAGGGGAAAAGTAAATACCAGAAAACCCATTCTATACTTCATCTGTCTGCTACTATTGGCTTTCAAATATTTCATAAATCATTTTTTTCTTAGTCTGGTCCTCAAGTTGTAATTTTCCTGATGGGCCCTGAATTCACAGCTGTGTGCCAGAGTGCACACTGCCTACTGTCTTTTCAGACTTTTTATGCTCCATGCCATAATGCCAATATTTCCATGTCATAATGGCATTCAGTGAGATGTACATACTGCATTACACCTGTTCTTTCTTGACCAAATGAAATCCTCCTTCTCCTTAAACTGAATAAAAATGTTGGCATTCTTGTGCTGACTAAAACCCCTTTCTGAAGGTGTCAATGTTCTCAATAGTGTTAACTCATTGTTTCCATCTTTGCTATAATGGAATTGAAACCTTAGATAAATCTTACCTTCTTTCTGAAGTAATTTCTAGCTACTTTATCCACTGCCACAAAACTCTCCTAGAATGCTCCCACTCCTCTTCCCTGCTCTAGATCTCCTCAATGATTATCTCTCCCTTCATTGCAGAGAGTTTAGAAATCTACTCTGTTCCTCCTCCCCACCATAGAATGTAGTATACAGGATATCAACACATCATGTATATATCCGCTTTTGTAAATCGAGATTCCAAAATAGTGATATGCTTAGAGAATCTTCACCCCACATTTGTTGAATAAATAAAAGAGTTCTATAAATTACTTTTCAACTTTTTGAAAATTTCTGTATCCCTCCCTTAAAGTTATTGATCTAATGGGTGAAAGAGAGACTCCAAACAACAATGGCTATTGCCATCACCCTAAATTGCACCCCAAAACTTGAAAATAAAGACCCTGTTACTGAAAACATAATATGATTTGAACATTGAATTTGAAGGAATCAAGATGGTATTGACCACAATATTGTAAGTGTGCTATAATATTGAAATAATCAATGAGCTATGATTAATATATAGATATACATCAGTATGTATTGATAAATATTGATGGTGAGATAATGATATATAACATATCTCTATAAAATATTTTAATGACAGAGTTAAAAATCAATTATATGCTTGGATGTTCACAGAAGCTTAACATGTAATTACCCTAAACTGAAAGGAATCAAAAGATCTTCAATAAACACAAAGTTAATAAAAATTGTCAAAAATAAAAATGGTGGTATTAACCTATAATCCTCCTCCCCAAGGACCAGATCTCATACTATCATAAGGTACTATGCAAGCTTCCAAGTGATGAGAGCAATCAGCAGTCCTGCCAGCTACAAATACAACATACAACAACCCTTCTGCTACGATATCCCCACTGGTGTAATCATGGTCTTTATATCTTAGAGACAACCAACAGCTATGTTATTGAACTTAAGGCCCACTCTATAGGAGTCAACTTATACCTGGTGCTGTAAACTGGGTCAAGAAACTGTGGCTGGAGAGATCACAGACCTTAGATGAGAACCTTCTACTGCCGTTTTTTCTAAACCAGTAGAGCTTCTAAATAGTTTCTAAACAATTGTCCTTCATACCCATAGATGAATGCAGCTCTCATTCCTATCAAATAAACTTTTTTTCTGCAAATGAAGGCTACTACAGAGATCTAGAACTTGTCAAGATGCAAAGAACAAGTCATCACAGGGTGCTCAAATCCAACTGTGACATCCACAACATGACCACTAAGTCTCAGGGAACATCATGGAAGAGGAGGGTAGAAAGATTGTGCCATCCAGAGGACACATGTGGGTGCTGAGAGATAGTGTCTTCTAAACATGATGGGGCTTCTGCTCCCATGAAATACTGGCAACATAGATGCTTTTATAAGACCTGAACAATGCCCAGATCCCTGAACATGCCAACACGGATGGGGAAATTTTCACAAGACGTCACCCCTAAATGAAGAGCTGCAGTCTTTCAATAGCAGCTGAGCAAAGGAGGCTCTTTCCTTCAGAGACCAGCCCCTTGGTAGGTTTCCCAATCACACTTCATCATCCTTTAACACCGCTCTATGTGGATCATACCAACTGAAATCAGTAGGTATTTTTATACACACACACACACACACACACACACACACACAGAGAGATACATATATATACATATATAGTTATATATAGAAATTCTAGAGGAAGAATTCAAAAAGCTGAGAAATTATAGGAAGCCTATAAGTAGGGAGAGGCAGAGGTAGAAAAGATGTAAATACAGTGTCCTCAAGTATGAAATTATAGATCTATACAGATGAGAACTGCCTGATATCCATTTTATATGCTTTATGAAAGAAGTGAAAACAGTGTATTATTAGCTACAGAGGCCTCTGTTTGCTGCACTTTTTTTTCAGCAGATTATTTTTATTACTTTATAAATAATACCAATCAAAATTTCCACTTCTTCCCCTTCTCCCACTTCCCTCCCGCTCCCACACTCACCCTCCCTCATCCCCGTCCAGTCCTAAGAGAGGGCAGGGCACCCTGCCCTGTGGGAAGTCCAAAGCCCTCCCGACTCCATCCAGGATTAGGAAGGTGTGCATCCAAATAGAATAGGATCCCAAAAAGCCAGTACATGCAGTAGAGACAAATCCCAGTGCCATTATCATTGACTTTCCAGTCTGTCCCCATTGTCAGCCACATTCAGAGGGTCCAGTTTGATCCCATGCTCACTCAGTCCCAGTCCAACTGGCTTTGGTGAGCTCCCATTAGCTTAGGAACACTGTCTCAGTGGGTGGACCAACCCCTCGTGGTCCTGACTTCCTTGTTCATCTTCTCCCTCCTTCTGCTCTTCAACTGGACCTTGGGAGCTCAGTCCAGTGCTCCCATGTGGGTCTCTGTCTCTATCTCCATCTGTCACCGGACGAAGGTTGTCTCCAGATCCCCTCAGCCTATATTAAGAGTTTCTTATGGGTGGTGGTGGCACACACCTTTAATCACAGTACTTGGGAGGAAGAGACAGGCAGATCTCTGTGAGTTCAAGGCCAGCCTGGTCTACAAGAGCTAGTTCCAGGACAGGCCCCAAACCTACAGAAAAACCCTGTGTCAAAAAAAAAAAGAAAAAAAAACACCAAAGATTTCTTAAATGGTACTGGGTGAGAAAGAGAGGACAGGAAAAGATGGCAAGAAAAGAAAGGCAAGAAAAAGGGTTCAGGCAGGGCATAGATAAGTTCAAGAACCTAAAAATCCTGTCACATTCTTTATGTTTTTAAAAGTCTGAAAGTCTAAATACAAATTACTAGTAATACAAATTTAAAGTCAAATGTGTCCACTATGTTTGATGCCTGGGTTTAACCACAACATAGAAAAAAAGTCATAAAATTTTGTTTCATTTTACATTTTTTGTTTTTGTTTTTGCTTTATAAATAATACCATTCAAAATTTCCACCTCCTCCCATTTTCCTCCCGCTCCCCCACTACCCCTTCTCCCACCCCCTTCAGTCCTAAGAGACTGTGGGAAGTCCAAGGCCCTCCCCCCTCCAACCAGGCTTAGGAAGGTGTGCATCCAAACAGATTAAAATCCCAAAAAGCCAGTAGAATTCTACATGCAGTAGAATCAAATCCCAGTGCCATTATCATTGGCTTCTCAGTCAGCCCCCCTTGGCAGCCACATTCAGAGAGTCTGGTTTGATCCCATGCTCCTGTAGTCCCAGTCCAGCTGGCCTTGGTAAGCTCCCATTAGATCAGTCACACTGTCTCAGTGGGTGGACCAACCCCTCGTGGTCCTGACTTCTTTGCTCATCTTCTCCCTCCTTCTGCTCTTCAATTGGACCTTGGGAGCTCAGTCCAGTGCTCCCATGTGGGTCTCTGTCTCTATCTCCATCTATCGCCAGATGAAGGTTCTATGGTTATATTTAAGATATTCATCAGTGTGGCTATGAGACAAGGCCAGTTCAGGCACCCTCTCCTCTACTGCCCAAGGACCTAGCTGGGGACATCCCCGTGGACACCTGGGAACCGCTCTAGAGCCAAGTCTCTTGCCAACCCTAAAATGGCTCCCTTAATTAAGATATCTTCTTCCCTGCTCCTACATCCATCCTTCCTCCATCTCAACCATCCCATTCCCCCAAGCTCTCCCCAATCCTCCCCTTCTCCCTTCTCTTTTCCCCTTTCCCCTTCCCCCCACCCCCATGCTTCCAACTTTTGCCCAGCGATCTTGTCTGCTTCCAATTTCCAGGAGGATCTATATATGTTTTTCTTTGGGTTCACCTTATAATTTAACTTCTCTAGGATTGTGAACTATAGGCTCAATGTCCTTTGTTTATGCCTAGACTCCACTAATGAGTTAGTACATACCATATTCATCTTTTTGGGTCTGGGTTACCTCACTCAGAATAGTGTTTTCTATTTCCATCCATTTGCATGCAAAATTCAAGATGTCATTGTTTTCTGCCACTGAGTAGTACTCTAATGTGAATATGTGCCATACCTTCTTTATCTATTCTTCCATTGAGGGGCACCTAGATTGTTTCCATGTTCTGGCTATTAAAAATAGTGCTGCTCTGAACATAGTTGAACAAATTCTTTTGTAGTATGATTGGGCATCTCTTGGGTATATTCCCAAGAGTGGTATTGCTGGATCCTGAGGTAGGTTGACTCCCAATTTCCTGAGAAACTGCCATACTGATTTCCAAAGTGGGTGCATGAGTTTGCATTCCCACCAGCAATGGTTGAGTGTTCCCCTTACTCCACATCCTCTCCAGCATAGATTATCATTGGTGTTTTTGATTTTAGACATTCTGACAGGTGTAAGATGGTATCTCAAAGTTGTTTTGATTTGCATATCCCTGATCGCTAAGGAAGTTGAACATGACCTTAAGTATCTTTTGGCCATTTGAACATCTGTTGAGAGTTCTCTGTTCAGATCAGTACCCCATTTTTTTAATTCGGTTATTTAGAATTTTAATGTCTAGTTTCTTGAGTTCTTTATATATTATGGAGATCAGGCGTTTGATGCAGGTTTTGTGAAGATCTTCTCCCATTCAGTAGGTTGCCTTTTTGTCTTAATGACAGTGTCCTGTGCTTTACAGAAGCTTCTCAGTTTCAGGAGGTCCCATTTATTCATTGTTGCTCTTATTGTCAGTGCTACTAGGGTTGTACATAGGAAGTGGTCTTCTGTGCCCATGTGTTGGAGACTACTTCCCCATTTTCTCTTTTGTCAGGTTCAGTGGGGTCAGATTTATATTGAAGTCTTTAATCCATTTGGACTTGAGTTTTGTGCAGGGTGATAGATATGAATCTATTTTCATTCTTCTACAGGTTGACATGCAGTTATGCCAGAACCATTTGTTAAAGATGCTTTCTTTCTTCCATTGTATAATTTTAGCTCCTTTGTCAAAAAACAGGTATTCATAGGTTTGTGGATTAATATCCGGGTCTTCGATTTGATTCCATTGGTCAACGTCTCTGTTTTTATGCCAATACCAAGCTGTTTTCATTATTGTAGCTCTGTAATAGAGTTTGAAGTCAGGGATGGTAATGCCTCCAGAAGTACCTTTATTGTATAGGATTGTTTTGGCTATCCTAGATTTTTTGTTTTTCCATATAAAGTTGATTATTGTTCTCTCAAGGTCTGTGAAGAATTTTGTTGGGATTTTGATGGGGATTGCATCGTATCTATAGATTGCCTTTGGATATCAGTATGGCGGTTTCTCAGAAAATTGAGAATCAGCCTACCTCAAGACCCAGAAAAACCACTCTTAGGCACACACTCCCTACTTTTGTGTCTTCATTTTTTTATCCCAAGTCCCTGAGTGTTGTTTATTTACTCATAGCTGTGTGATCACCCACTGAAAACTCTAGAACCTAGTAGGGGCCTCACTGCTAAAGAAAGCAAACTTGCCCTCTCTTGGCAGCTATCAATTAGCAACAGTTCCACAGCTAGATAAGACTTCAAGCACATTACCTGTCCATGATGGAATTTTGTCTGGATTGAGCTTGCACATGTCGTGTGCATGTGGTTACAACCACAGTAAAGATATACGTGCAACGGCCCTGTTTTAGTAGGAAATCAGTTTTCTTGTAGGTATTGACCACCTCCGATTGTTACAGTCTTCCTGCCCCCCTTCCTCTGATGGTGGGAATGTAAACTGGTAGATACGCTCTGGAAGTCAGCATGGAGATTCCTCAAAAATCTATACATGGTCCAGATGCATCAATCTTGGGCATACACCCAAAAGACTCTATACTCTCCTATGGATAATATCTGCTTACTCATGTATATTGAGACTCTATTCAAAATATTCAGTAAGTGGAAATGGCCTAGCTATCCATTGGCTGATAACTAGATAAGGAAAATATAGTGTATTTAAACAATGAAACATTATCAGCTGTTAAGAACATGTATGGAAATGGATGGTGCCAGAAATGATGACTTTTAGTAAGGTAACTCAGATCCAGGCATGTTTGGATATGCACACACACTTACTAGAATAAAAATAATGTTCTTTCATTCCTGTTAATCTGCTAATTTGGAAGATATTGAATGCAAGGAATTGTCTGGAAGCTGTGTTCATGATTTATGACTCAGAGTTAAATCATTTACTTTTAGTGAGAGGCACTGAGGAAGGAGCAATCATAAAAACTAAATAATATCCCCCTGAAATGCTATGATCAAGGCAAGACTATTCCATTCTTGGCCTAGTCATTTGAGCTCAAGCAAACATCACCTCTTGTCAGCCTTTTCCCGTAAGAGATGAAGGAAATATATCAGAATCATTAAAACTATCGTATTGGGGTTTTTTTGCTATTGTTTTGTTGTTTGAGACACGGTCTCACTGTGTAGCCCAAATTCACCTCAAGGCTGTGATTCCTCTGGGTGCCACCAGCCAAATGCTGAGACTATGGGCTTGTGCTAACTTCTAATCACTTGAGGATTATATTTCCACTTGAAATGCTAGCATATGGACTGCCATACAAAGAGATAAATGCAGCTACAAATAAGCCACTAAATATAGAAAAGCTTTTCCAAGTAAAATTGCTTTCATTCATTGCCTTCATACATATCCATAGGGAAACTGAAAATCACTTTTAAATGCTATAAAGTTAATTGTGGCATAAGATTTTTGAAGATCACAAAGTTAGAAATTAATAAAATTAATGTGAATTATTAGTCAAATGTTCATTTCATTTAATTGAAATGATGACAAATAAAATAGATATAATAATTGATATTGAAGCAATATTCAAAAATAATTTTCATATTTCATTTTGTTTCTGACAACTTTGTTGTATCCGTATCATATGACTGTCATTCATACCTCAATTTTTCTCACATCAAATTTGGCATCTTATTATTAATATCAGCAAAGGCATATCTTTTTTCTATCAAAATTCAGCTTTTTAGTTACACTACTACCACTTGGCCTAGTTTTCTATCATTTATTTCATGGAAAAGTAGGTTAAACAGGATTCTAGTACTAATGCTAAGTCCAAGGGTCAAAAATGGGATGTCGATAAACCAGAAGGCTTCTGTGAAGCAAAAGAAAGTGCCAATCAAATGGGGAAGCAACCCACAAAACAAAAGAAAATCGTTGCCAAGTGCATACCTGATAGATGATTAACATCTAGAATACACAGAGAACTAGAGAGAAAGGAAAGAAAATGAAAACTAAACTAAATATACACAAAAAAATTTAAACAGAGCTAAATGGAGTCACAGGGAAGAAATGCAAATAAGAAAAACTTTTAAGCGGTGTTCAACATCTGTAGTCACCCAGGAAATGCCAGTGGAAACACTTTCTGATTTCATCTCAACTAAATCAAAACGGCAACCACAAAGAATACAAGTGACAACAAACATTGGCATGGATGTGGGAAAAGAAAAATTATTTATTATTGGTGGAAGTGTGAACTAGTGTGACTACTTTGGGAAGGATTAGGAGGTGTGACCTTATTGGTGAAGGTGTGTCACAGGTGGTAGACTTTGAGGTTTTCTAAAGATTTGTGCCATTCTCAGAGTCTGTCTACTTCTCCAGCTTGTGGATCAAGATGTGAGTTCTCAGCTCTCCCTGCTGCCATCCTTCACTCTGCCGTCATGAACTCTAACCCTCTGGAACTGTTAACCCCAAATGCAATGCTTTCTTTTATAAATTCCCACTGTCATGATGTCTTACCACAGCAACAAAGAAGCAAATAAGTCAAAAATTGATATTACGGAATGGGTTGTTGCTATAACAAGCCAGACCATGATGTTTTTCAAAGAAATTTGGGAGATACTGTGACTTTGGTCTAGGAAAGTAGTTGAACACGGTAAGCAGGGTTTAGCTGACAATCTTACTAGGAGCATGGAAGACGATGCTGCTGAGAGCAATGTGGAATATGAAGGCCAGAGCAAGAGGCTTCAGTATTACCCACTGAGCTATAAACCATTCTTGTGATATTTTGGTGAAGAATATGGTTAGTATGTGCCATTGTCCTAAGAATCTGACTAGAGATAAATTGAAAAGCATTGGATTAATTTTCTTTTCAGGGAATATTTTAAGACAGTCTTAAATTGATTCTGCTGCATGGTTACTAGTAATCATCCTTATGCAGATAAACAATGAAAAAGAGAAAGCAGGGCAAAAAGAAATAAGAACTGTACTCACATTGCCAGTCCTGCTACAGCATCCCTCCTCTCGTCCTACCTCCATTCTCCAGAGACTCTGCTGGACCATCCCTATCTCTCCAGATTATTGTTAGCCACACTTGCAGCCTACTTGCAGGATCCTTTCATCCTACCACCTCCAGCTCCATAGGGACCTCACTTCATGATGTAGACAGTCTGAAGCCCTTCTCAGTCTTTTATTTCCTAGCCCACCTCTATTCCTCTTTGGACCACAGACCTGCAGAAGGATTACCTTCCAGAAAATCCACAGCCAGTGCATATCCTAAAATCCAGCTCAAGGAGCTTTCTCCAAAACTGACCACATACTAGGACATAAAGCAACTTGCAGGAGATGCAAGAAAATAGAAATAACACCCTGCATCCTATTTCATCATCATGGATTTGGCTGGGTATTAACAACAGTGAAAATGATAGAAACTAAACAAATGCACTACTGAATGAAAAATAGAACAAGACAGAAATTAAGAAGGAAGTTAAAGACTTTTTAGAACTGAATGAAATGAAATTGCAACATATCTTGACCTATAGAACACAATGAAGATAACATTGCCTAAAAGGCACTATCACAGCACTAAATGCCTACATTTTTAAAAAATGATGATGGAGAACTCTCCAATACCAATGTAATTCAACACCTAATAGCTCTAAGACAAAAAAATTAAATGGCACCCAATAAAAGTGTAGATAAAAAGAAAAACGAAACTCATGACTAAAATCAATAAAATAGAAATAAAAACAAAAGACAAAAACTCAATGAAACAAAGATTTTGTTCTTTGAGAAAATCAATAGGATTAATAAATCCTAAACCAAATTACAAAAGGATAGAGAGAGAATATCAAAATTAATAAAATTAGAGACATAAAGGGGAACATCACAACAGACACTGAGAAAATCCAGGACATAGTAAGGACATCCATTTTAAAAATTTGTACTCCACCAAACTGGAAAACCTAAAAGAAATGTGTAAATTTCTTGCTATATACAACCTACTAAAGCTAAATCAAGATCACTTAAGCAATTGAAACTGACCCATAACCTGTACTGAAATAAAAGCAGTACATAAAAGTCCAGAGCTAAACAGATTCTGTGAAAAATTCTACCACATCTTCAAAGAATAATTAATGCAATATTCCTCCAATTATGTTGCAAAATAGAAGCTAAAGGAACATTGCCTAATTCTTTTTATGAGGCTGCAACTACCCTGATACTTAAACTACACAAAGACCCAACAATGAAAAAACATCACAAACCAATTTTCCTTATAAACATAGATGCAAAAATTCTCAATGTAATATTTTTAAACCAAATCCAAGAACACAGCAAAAAGATTATCCACTATGATCAAGTAGGCTTCATCCCAGAGACTCAAAGATTGATCAGCACATATAAATTGATAAACATAATCCAACATATAAATCCACATGGTCATCTCACTAGATGCAGAAAAGGTCTTTGACAAATCAACATCCCTTCATGATAAAAGTCTTGTAGAAGTTAAGGATACAAGGGTCATAGCTCAACATAATAAAGGCAATTTACAGCAATCCCACTGTCAACATAATTCTAAATGCAGAAAAACTCAAAGCAAGTCTACTAAAATCAGGAATAAAACAATGTTATCCATTCTCTCCATACCTATTCAATACAGCACTTGAAGCCTTAGCTAATGCAATACGCAACTGAAAGGGATCAAAAAGATACAAACTGGAAAGGAAGAATTCAAAGTATCTTTATTTGTAGATGATATAAAGTACATAAAAATCTAGCAAGGAACTCCTAGAGCCAATAAACACTTTCGGCAAAGTAGCCTCATATAAAATTAACTCACAAAAAGCAGTATCCTTCATTCAAACAAATGACAAATAAGCTGAGAAAGAGATCAGGAAAGTCACACCTTTCACAATTGTCTCAAAAAATACCCTGGGGTAATCCTGATCAAGCAAGAGAAAGCCTTGTATAATGAAAACTTTGAGGCACTAAAGATAGAAACTGAAGACAATATCAGAAGATGGAAAGACTTCCCATCATCATTGATCAGTACGATTAATATGGTGAAAATGGCCGTCCAAATAAAAGCAGTCTACAGATCCAATGCAATCCCCATCCAGATTTCAATATACTTCATCACAGAAATTGAAAAACAACTTCCAGCTCTGCCATCTGTAAACCCAGATAAGCACTTTCATTTATAAGTTTCCTTTGTCATAGTCTTATTACAGCAATAAGTAGCTAAGATATACCGCCAAACAGTATTGTATAAGTTAATCGTCTAATATTTATAATTTGGTAACTAACATCTTTAAATTTTGTTGCAAGATTTCTTAAATTTCAGAACTAAACTTTCATTGTGTCATTTTATTATCCTTTTCAAAGACCGTTCATCACATCAGTATTTTCAGACCATTCAATGATCATGGATTAGAACCATATCGTTCTATAGCTAAAATGCATCAAATATTAAAAAAAATTAAAAATATGCCAACTCTGTACACAGAAGTTAAGTTTTAGATAATTTATAGTCCAAAATTATTTTTCTCAATAATTCAAATTACTTGTTTTGTAGTTATATAATTGATTTTTATTCTAAAAAGAATTACCTAGAGCATTGTATTTTCTTTCTTTACAGGGTACTAGTTAGATTTCTTCTGTTAACAAATTCATTTCATCTTTACTGATCATCAACACATGATATTTTTTCAAATAGACTTACTATTTTCTCATTAAACTAATGAGCTAAATAAAAGTATTAACATTCAATTATGAAGTTGTCTGATTTATATCTTAACTGTTAGAAAAACTAGGCTTTAAAGTCAATTTTAATTTCATTGATAAGGAATGCAACAATCATTCTGAATTTTATTATAAATATAAAGTTGCCCAAATTGCCTTTATTGTTAATAGAAAATCACAGGCTAGAGTAACAGTCTTTTCTCTTGCCTACTAATAGTTAGTGATACACACTAAAATTTTCTCACTTCTACATCTCTGTAACCCTGTTTTTAAAACTGACGATGTATATTCACTTACACATACACAGACATATACATCCGCCCACAGAGCACAATGCACTATCTGAATTTGCTCATTATAGTTTATTAACAGTTATAAAGTGGGAAACTATTATGCATACACAAGAAAAGCTACATGTTTATGAAAGAAAATACACAGACTACACTTTGTTTCTAGTCACTAAAGTTGCTACAACCCAAAGTGAACAGTGGCTATTAAAGTGTGGAGGGCTGCTAAGGGTTATAAACACTTTGTATTATGTTTTATAGTGATGAGTGTGTATGTAGGTTTGTCATTAACAAATACCACTTATTTTTATTACAAATGTTTAAACACAGTATTTCTCTTCTAGGATAGAAGCATAATGGTTCTCTCCTGGGATAGATTTCCACATAAAACAATGGTGACCATGTTAAAGAAATAAGTAATTGCTATTTAATAATTATTTTAATTACATTTATATAATTTATTTATTCTATAGGGTGTATAATATATGCCATGACATGTATTTGAAAGTCAGAGGACAATTTTCTAGAGTCCATCTCCCCTTGCAGAATGTGGAGATGGGATCCACTGTGATAGATAGCCCCTGTAATTGCTGAGCCATTTTTAGGATAATACTTTTAAGAGTATACTGTATATTTTTTTAAAAATAAAGACAAAGGGAGTAGATAATATTATGTTTAAGGATAGAACATGAGTATAAATATTTGCGTAGCTAGATAAGCTTTGTAAGAACCAGAAAACTACAAGGTAAAGGCAACATTAATTTTTCTCCCAAGCAGTGATACACTATTGAGCTTATTATTTTAATAGTGAAGAAACACTGGAGGTGAGAAAGTACCACGGTTGCTGTGGATTTCAGAATGATTCTCTCAGATGGAAGAGTTGATGCTTACAAGAGCCCATAGTGAGAACAAGTTGGAACTGATAACTCTTAGTGTCCCTGTGTCAACAACCCTCAGCTAGTAAACACTTTAGTTTGAACTAGAGTTTCCCTAAGTATGTTGTGTGAATATTCACTTGGTGTTGGTAATTCTAGATCAAAATGTGTGTGTGTGTGTGTGTGTGTGTGTGTGTGTGTGTGAGAGAGAGAGAGAGAGAGAGAGAGAGAGAGAGAGAGAGAGAGAGAGTGTGTTTGAGTGTGTTTTAGTGTAAAAACCAACTGGCTATAGTAACAGAATGATTTTTCTTACGGTTTTATTTTGATGAAATTTCTTTCAACATACCATGAGTAGATAAAGAATTCAAAGCCATGAATTTGAAGGAAAAGTAGAGAGAATAGGAATATGGGAGGTTTGAAGAGAGGACAGGGAAGGGAGAAATACTGCAATTAAATATATTATAATATACCAAATTTGAAAAAAAAAAAGAATTCACCATGGTTTAAAACCATAAGACAATGTTCTATGTAGCTATATAAAAGAGCACAAGAAACTAACTGGTAACTTTTCTTCTGTTTCAAATGCCAAGGAAAGCTCTAGTGTATATTCAAAGCTCGTCCAGATACAATCCCAACACATGCCTGTCTTAGGATTTTTATTGCTACAATGAAACACCATGACCAAAAAGCAAGTTGAGGACGAAAGAGTTTATTCAGCTTACATTTCCACATTGTTATTCATTACTGAAGGAAGTCAAGACACGAACTCAAACAGGGAAGGATTCTGGTGACAGGAGCTGATGCAGAGGCCGTGGAGGAGTGAGGCTTACTGACTTGCTCAGTTTGCTTTTTATAGAACCCAGGACCACCAGCCCAGGGATGAAATCCATCATAGGCTAGGCCCTCCCCCATCGATTACTAATTGAGAAAATGCCTTACAGCTGGATCTCATTAAGGCATTTCTTCAACTGAGGCTCCTTCCTCTGATGACTCTAGTGTGTGTCAAGTTGACACACAAAACCAGCCAGTACAACACCATTTGCTCTTTTATAAACTGGAGACCTCAAATGGTGTCTACAGCCCTATCTCTACAGAGCAATGGTTCCTCTGGCACTAACCGGTCCTGCACAATTAAGCCAAGTGCACTGAGAAGCTCTCAAACATCACACAGTGCCATTGTTCAGTAATAAAACTAGAAACCAGATTAATTGCTGTAAGGGCCTCTCTTATTGTGCAGCCTTGATTGTTTTTAGCATAATAGACATAGGTTAAGATGAGGCTTATGTATAGAGTGAGATATTATTGCCTCTCAGCTTTATGGCTTCATTTATTTATCTGACGGTTTGGTTTTGCTTGGGCTTAGGAAAATCCTATTTCCTGAGTTTGAGTAGACAATAAATATACATTTATCCACAAAACTAGCAATTGAATTTTAACATTCAAGGTTACAGTCTTAATCAATACAGTCAAATAAAAAAATTAACAGGTTATGAAACCTGACATGGTAGCAGAGGGGAGACGTGTCTTGCCTATCAAATATATTGACTCATTGAGCATTAACACAGTTTACCAATTTTTCACCGAGGTTCAATTGACTGTAAGAATTACAGAAAGATGTTGAATATTATTTTGGATTCTGGGTTATTGAACATTAACTGTGGCATATCTACTTTAAGTTTTAAAAATGCATACTTTTACGAAAAAAATGTGGAGGGTCATTGGCAATTGATGCTCCTTCAACTCTGGGTTTCCTGTGCCTGAAGATGAACTCTCAGAAGCCTCCAAATTCTGCTCTCTACAAAAGGGAAAATCTGCTTCAAAGAACATCCTGGACACTAAATCACAGGCTTTGTAGTTGAAATGTCACTCCATATGTGGTTTACTTGTTCTAAGGCTCCCTCGTTACTAAACTGCACAAGTTGTAACATCTTTTACATGAAATGATGTGTTGCTGGCACGTCACTGTGCACATCCTTCTGCACAAGTCAGTTCCAGAAGACCACACTCTATACCCAACTGAGGCAGTTTGAATTAAAACGGTCCCCATAGGTCCATAGGGAGTGGTACTATTAGGAGATGTGGCCTTGTTGGAGTAGGCATGGCTTTGTGGGAGGAAGTGTGTTACTAGCAGGTAGGCTTTGAGGTCTCAGAGGCTCAAACCTGGCCAGTGTGTCACAATCTCTTCCTGTTGTCTTAAGATCCAGATGTAGAACTCTCAGCAACCTCTCTGGCACCATGCTTCCTGCCACGGTGATAATGAACTAAACCTCTGAAACTGTAATCCAGCCCAAAACATGGTGTCTCTCAACAGCAATAGAAACCCTAACTAAGATACCAACATATTGCTAGGAGAATCATTGTTAAAAGTTATTACCTAGATAATAATGATTAAAATGTTGCATCTGGGTTTAGAACAAGTTCAAGTTTTCCCAGCATTTTACATTTTTGATCAGTAGAATCTCCAAATGTAGGATCAACAAAGAGAAAGGAAGAGAATGGGTTGTATGGGATATTGGGTAGATTAACCAAAACTAAGGATGTAGGAGAAAAGTTTTGTGGAAACCCATTAGTTGTAAACCAATTTCAAAATATACTTTTTGCCAAAAGGAAAAAAAAGGTCTGATTGAATTACCCTGCATGGGTGAATAATGTCATTCCCAGAAGATATGGATTATTAAATAAAAACTACAGTATAAGGCATGGGATACCTCCCAATTATTGATCGAGGTGGCTCCAAAGATCTCCAAAATGCACAGCCTATTGCCACTTCTCTAGGTTATCCACCAAGGCCAATCATAGTAGCTACATAGTAATACCCTATTGCTAAAGATATCATGCACTTTGGTTGCAAGCCATAGAGAAATGTATATCAAACCAACCAGAAAATTTCCTCCCAATTTATAGTGCTTGAAAATGCTATAAATACTGTTGAAGATGAAAACACATCAATGGGCTTATCTGGCATATGACCCTGCATATTACAATACTAATCTGCCAAACCAGGAGTGTCCAGTGGTGCAATAGTGGCATTGTTTTTACAGGATAACTACCTGCTTTCTGATTGACTCTGAGGCCTGCTCTCTGGAAATAAGGCCATGCCTGGTACTGCAATCATCCCCATGGTTGGAGGTCTGGTAGGCTCCAGGGTATAGCCTACTACTATTGTTTGCTGAAAGCAATTTGAATGGCCATGCTATCAAATTGCTTTCTAAAATTTCGTGTTTATTCTAACATATCTTGGTCTCTCTCAACATGGGTCAAAGAAGCTTCTTTGTAGATTGGACAACAGTCAATGCAGAGAACATAAATAGTCAATGTGCTAGAGAAACCTGTGTGTTCAGCTTTAAAGGGGACATTTTTATCAGAATGCTCAGAATGCTCAGCGGTCACTGTAGAAGAGGAGGATAAAATAATGTTATAGCTTAGCTGGGCAATAGTGACTCACACCTTTAATCCAAACACCCAGGAGGCAGAAACAGGCAGCTCTCTGTAAATTCAAGGCCAGCCTGGTCTAAAAAATGAATTTCAGGACAACCAGGGATATTACAAAGAAACCCTGTCTTTAAAAAAAAAAACAAAACAAAAACAAAAAATCAAAAACAAACAAAAAAGAATGTAAGAGCAGAAGAAGTGGAATGAAATGCAAAATGCAAAGTTCTAGGTTTGACATGGCTATGGTACTCATAAACTAACATTCGCTGTGGTTACCTGCAAAAGACATACACATGATCAACATTTGGAAGAAGACCTCCTTCTGGAAAAAGGAGAATCATTCTTTTATTGAGGATACTCCCACTTGAATTCTCCAACTACAATAGATGGCACCACACACATTCTGTATTGGCATCACTAATTGGACTTAGTATGTAATCAAAACAAGAAAGAGAAAGAAGAAGGAGGAGGAGGAGAAGAAGAAATAAAGAGATAACATGTTGGAGGGATGTAGGAGAAATTGGAGAGAGGAAATGAGAACATGGATATCATAATATCTCATTGTTTAGATATATAGTATTATTAGGAATAAAAAATCATTTTATAAAACAAGAAAAATGATCAAAAGAAAAATAAATAAATGAAATGTAAGTATCACCTCTTAGGGAACAGCATCTTCTAGAGTTTTTGATTAACAAGCACAAATATTCCTGTGCAAGTCATGAAAATTGAAATTCGTTTATTTTGAATCAAACAGGTCTTCATTGTCAATGTCATACAACTGTAACCAATATCTCAAAATTTCTATTCCCACATTCCCAAAAAAATGTATTATGGATGTTTGTCTTTGTTTAGCATATTGGTTATAAGTTGTTATGGATAATAGTCAGGAAAAATGCTAAACAAAGGTGATTAGATTCAGGATTCTTGTTTTGAAGAGAAAAAAGGGGAAATGCTGTAGGATAATCTTCTTGTACATTGTAAAGATTTGTCATACATATTGGTGTAATAAAACACTGATGGACCGGTAGACAAGCAGAAAGTATGGGCAAGGTGATCAGACTAGGAGAATTCTGGGAAGAGGAAAGGCAGAGATGCAGTCACCAGCCAGACACAGAGGAAGCAAGATGAGAATGCCTTACTGAGAAAAGGTGCCAAGCCACATGGCTAAAAATAGAAAAGAATTATGGGTTAATTTAAGCTGTAAGAGCTAGTTAATAGTAATCCTGAGCAAATAGGCCAAATAGTTTATAATTAACATAAGCCTCTGTATGTTTCTTTGGGACTGAATGGCTGCAGGACCGGAAGGGACAGAAACTTTCATTTGTAACACTATCCATTGCTTTTTCCTTGCTCTTAGTCCCTTAACATAAATGGCTTTAACTAGGCAAATTGTATTGCTCTCAATGTAATGACAGTATCAAAAGGCACATCAATAGATTTCTTTATTTAATTTGCTTTGCATTTAGTTCTAATACCACACAAAAAATTATCTACAAATCTTTGCACAATATCAGTTGTGATCCTCGTCATGTTTTTGTTTTCATATTTTTGATGATCATTAAATTGTTTGGCTTTATTTAAAATTAACCTTGCTTCTGTATATAAGTCCTTTAAGTTTAAACCTTCTTCTTATTCGTTCTTTTTCTATATAGTCTAATCAAATTAAGTGCATGTCCAGTAAAATAAAATTACAACAATGATCTTATTATTGCAGAACATTTATGATGCAATTTTATTTCTAAATAAGACTCTTACTTTAGATTTTACTATTGTTAGTCTCACAATGATTTTTAAGTATCAGGCAAAGATTTAAAGTCCTAATATAAAAAATATTTTTGGTAGACTTTGGAAAGACTCCAACATCTCTTCATGATCAAAGTCCTGGAGTAATCATAGATGTTTGAGACATACTTCAAGTTAATAGACAATGTCACATCCAACATCATGCTAAGTAGGAAAGAACTTAAGGCATTTTCACTAAAATCAGGAACAAGACAAGGATGCTCATTCTTTCTGTTTCTGTTCAATATACTGCTTAAAGTCTTAGCTAGAGCAATAAGACAAGAAAAGAGGGTAAAATAAAGAGAATATAAATAGGAAAGGGGAAAGTCAAAGTATCATTTGCAGATTTTTGCAGACGATATGATCCAATATATAAAAGACCCTAAAAAATCAACCAAAAATTTCCTACATCTGATAAACATGTTCAAAAATTAGCACAATACAAATTAACACATAAAATCAATAGCCTTCCTGCAAACAAATGACAAACATAACAAGAAAGAACTTGGGGATAAATCCCATTCAGAACAGCCTCAAAAAATCTTGGAATAAAACTAAGGAATTAAAAGGTTTATATAATAAAAACTTCAAGACATTGAAAAAGATACCCCCATGCTCACAGATTAGTAGGATAAATATTGAGAAAATAGTCACCATACCAAGAGCCATCTACAGAATCAATGAAATTCTTATCAAAGTTCTAACACAATCTTCTCAGAAATTGAAATAAAAATCTTAAATCACATTTGAAAACACAAAAGAAGTATGTTAACCAAAAAGATCCCTGAACAAAAATATGTAGATGAATGATAGGTAGGTAGATAGATAGATAGATAGATAGATAGATAGATAGATAGATAGATAATAAAAAGATAAATAAAAAGGTATTACTATCTCAGGTTTCAAATTATATTACAGAAATATAGTAATAAAAACAGCACGCTATCAGCATAAGAATAAGCACATTAATCAAACTATTGGAATTGTGAACCAACTATAAGCCTACACATCTACAGACACAAAATTTTTTACCAAAAAAAAAAACCCAGAAACTACAAAATTCAGAAAAGGTGGCATATTGACAAATGGTCCTAGTCAAACTGGATAGCTGTATGCAGAAGAATGATAAAGAGAAAACAGAAATCTGTGAAAATCTCTATTTAAATGTTCATTGTGCAGACCATAGACAAATATAAAGTGGATTCCAAGGGAAGAAAGACACTGAGAAATAAGTGGAATTGAGCTTATGAAAGTTGCTTCTGCACTGCATTTTATTCATCAAGAACAAAATAAAAATAATTCTACAAGTGTTAGAAAAAAGTTTTGGATTTATCATAAAAAATATGATAGCAAGGCAAGAGTATTTTAGGGTAATTTTAAAAGGAAACATAGGTGCAATGATTGTGACCTGAAGGTCTGGTCAAAAATGCTCTGGAAATAATCTCATCATAAATTGAATTGATAATGCACATGATGGAGTCAGTAAAAGATGCAGAGAGAGTGGTATGTTCACATAGAAAACGGAAATATAGGTCAAGGATACCCAGTCTTCAGAGCACAGAGCTAGAAGTGAGAAAAATCAGTTTACTAGAGATAACGGGGTCTGTTGCAACTGCTAAAAATGAGGTAGCCGTGAATCCTGGTGCTAAGATCTAGGATGTGTTAGCACTGAGGAAAGAACCCCAAACAGCTCTCCTCCTGATTCCCCTTTCAAAGCCCATTCCTATCTCCATAGCTTGGTGTCTTAGTGGAAAATGCCCTCTTTTTGTTTCTGTCCCATCATCTCTCCCTATAACAAAGACCGATCACAATCAATACCCTTAAAAGGATTTCATGTCCAAGTTTTTATTGAGTTATGCCACATGCCTAGGTAAGCACACTGCAGGTTTCACAGACTAGATGGCTGCGCCTCACTGAAGTGATTAATGCATTGCATTTAGTTTGCCAAGCATTGGGGGAATCAGACAAGGAAAAAAGAACCATTTGTGTATTAAATAAATGATAAAGATATTTTCTGCCAGACAGTAGATCCCTAAATAGAAACGCATTAAGCTTGACTGTGATTTCCCAATCATTCTTCTGAGAGGTGGGGAGGTTCTGGGAAACAGATAACAGGGTGCCTGGAAATAGATCAGCTGAGTGGACTGTTCCTGGCCAGCCACCACATGACATTAATAAAGTCAAGGTCAGAAGCTGGATCTTTCACAGAGCCAATTAGTTCTGTAGAATCTTAGTCAATTGTGTCGTTAACTGGGAAACCTTGCATGGAGAAAGCATGTGGACGGGCAGCAAAGCACATCGTTGCCACTGAGAAGACAAGAAAATGGCACATGTTGCTGGTGGCCAGCTTGTTATCATGAATATAAATGTATGAGATATAGAAATGTGTTATGATTAAGAGGTTATGGTAAAAGTCTGTTTTGTTCATAACTGATCATCACAAGTCACATTGGTACCCATAACATTTAAGGCTTCCCATACACATATTCTACAATCATTGAATGATCTATTGTCCCTGGTATGCAGAATAAGACCCATCCCATAGTGCATGCTTGGCATACATATATTTTTGAATCCATGAACACAAACCATTGGATGGTTATCAATAACTTTTATAGCTAAATCAATCACAGGATAAAGTAGATTAGTTTTACTCGAAGTTATGCAGTTGGAAAGTGTCAGAACCAAAATGAGACTATTTTCTCATTCTAAAGTAAGCATACCACAATGCCTGATTGTGTACTAAAAACTATTAAAACAAAATAATAGCAAAAGGACACAATATGAAAATTAATGCCAGTTTTATTTGAGCAAAGACTACTCAATGGTATTGCCCATAGAGAGAAGATGCAGTTGGATAGCAATGGTTTGGAGGGTTTGAAGTAGAGAACGGCTTCAGTGGAGCTATGAGAATGATGTTCCAGGGCATGAAGACACATGTAAGATTTATAAAGAGAACAAAGTACAGAACATCTATTATCACATCCCTTTACAGCTCAGCGCAAACGGGTTTTGCTGCCTGGACTGGACGTAGAACAATTGTATGTCCCAGTTAGGGTTTCTATTGCTGTGATGAAGACCATGACCAAAAGCAACTTGGTGGGTGTGGGGGTTTTAATAAAAATTGTTGCCATAGGCCCATATATTTATTTGAATATTTAGGCCCTGGGGAGAGGCACTATTTGAAAGGATTTATAAGGTTTATGAGGTGTGGCCTTGATGGAGTAGCTGTAGCCTTCTTGGAGAAAGTGTTTCACTGACTTTGAGTTTCAAAGCCCAAGCCAGACCCAGTGTCTCTCTTTTCCTACTCTCCCAGCCTGCAGATGAGGAGGTGGCGCTCGGTGGCTGCTCTGGAGTCACTTGTGCCACTGTGCTCCCACCATGATGGTAATGGAATAAACCCCTGAGATGTTAGCGCCCTCAATTAGATGCATTCTTTCATGAGCATTGCCTTGGCCATGGTTCAGAGAAAAGAACAGTGACTAAGACATGGAGGAAAGAGTTTGTCTCCTCTTACAGCTTGGAGGTCAGGGCAGGAACTCAAGCAGGGCAGGAATCTGAAGGAAGGAACTGAAGCAAAGGCCATGGAAGAGTGCTGCTTGCTGGCTTTCTCTTTATGACTTGATCAGCCTGCTTGAATTTAGTATCTAGGATCACCTATCCATTGTTAGTACTACCCACAGTTAGGTGGGACCTCCCCCATTAATAATCAATTAAGAAAATTCGCTGGGCAGTGGTGGCACGTGACTTTAATCCCAGCACTTGGGAGGCAGAGGTAGGTGGATCTCTGTGAGTCTGTGAGTTTGAGGCCAACCTGGTCTACAAGAGCTAGTTCAGGACAGGCTCCAAAAGCTACAGAAAAACCCAGAACCACAAGACAAACTGGTGGGGCATTTTCTTATTTAAGGTCCCCTCTTCCAAAATGACTCTAGCTTGTGTCAAGTTGACATAAACCTAGGCGGCTTATCATATGACCCAGCACTGTCAATATTCAATTTATAGTCAAACGGAAAAGTTAAGTATATTTAAGAGACTCTATTTAATATATGAAGAATTTGAAAGGCTGTTCAAAATATAGAACCAAAACTTCTTCTTAGAGAATAATTAGAATTTTTATAAGCAGTAAAGCAGGGAGGTACTGCAAATAGAAACTAATGATACCAGGATGTTAGGAAACCATTAACATTAACATGCTTTAGGGACCAGTAACTGTCAATTGGTCTTGCCAAAGTGCTTAATCATAACTATTTCCTTATTCTTATTTTCATTGCATCACCGTTTGCCACATAAATCAATTGTAATTGCTTATTTTTAAGAATGTATTCTTAGCTAGACTTGGTAGTAGGTTTATAAGCCTAGATTTTAGGAACTGGAGGCAGGAAGATGAGGACATGTAGGCTAGCTTGTCTATACAATGAGGCCCTCTGTCCAAACAAATACAAAAACAAAAGACAAAACAAAAAAACAACTTTATTCTTTCTAATTTTTCTTTGTGTTTTATTGTTTTACTTTGTTTGATTCTTTGTGAATTTCCCATCATACATCCCAATCCCATTCACCTCCCTGTCACCTTGCTTCCTCCCTCTGCCCTTGTACCCTCCCTGCCCAAACAAAATTTAAGAGTAAAACAAAAAACACAAAATATAAAACAAATGAAAAAATCTTGGTATGGAAGCTGTCGTGTGGCACAGTGAGTCATACAATGCACCCTTTAGTCCATACATCTTTACTCATAGGTGTTCATTGTAATGAGCTGTTGGTCTGATTTGAGACCTCTGGCTTCTATTACATCCTTGATACTGGGCCCTCACTGGGACCCCTTAGGATATCTTATTGTTGCCTTGTGTCCTAGAGATCCTGTAGCTTTGAATCTGCAGGTCCAGTCCCTCCACCTGAGGTGGGTGTTGGGGTGGGCTACCTTAAAGTCCTGAAAAAATATTTTTAAAGAATTTCTTATTAAAGTAATTTATTAAGCATTCGGTATGTGTCAGACACTTAATTAGGTACCTTTCACTCAATCTCCCTCAATTCTCAAACGTGAGGTGGTCTATTATTTATCCCATTTCATGTAAGGAGAATCTGAGGCTTGAAGATGCTTGTTGAGTAATCAGGACATGAAGGCAGGACCTCGATTCCAGAGAATGTGCCATCAGGTCCTCAGAGTCTCACCTTGTTCTGTAGCAGTGATCAGTCTTCCATGCACAGCCCAATCCATCTGGTGCCTAATTTTTATTAGTACCTTACATTCCTACGCTGACATACTACCTCCCCTGTGTTTGAGTCACAGTGACAGAAATGACACAAAGCTGAATGGCTTTAACAGAGAGCAAAGCATCTCTAGTCTTCAAAATCTGGAAATATTCACTATCTGACCCTGGCCAGAAAGACTTGAAGCATCCTGGTACCCCATAGTTCAGGAATGCCATAGTATAGCTATACTTGTGAATGAGCATTTAAAAGTTTAAGTCATAGCCACTCTACTTGCTATTCAGGCAAAAACAGTGAGCAAAAAAGAAAAGGCTTCTTCTATGTACAAGTTTTATCTTAGAATGTTGATTATCTGGGTGAACAACAATGAGTAAGACGAGCCAACAGTGTGTGTGTGACACCATTGAACATTGGCAAATGCTGTCAAGGCATGAGAACAAGTAGAGAGGGAATTGAGGTGGCGGCAACAACTTACTATGTATGGGCTGGCTGAAGGGGTGCTACCCGAAATACAAGGATCAGAGCCAGGGGGTCAAGGTCATGACAGGGAAACTCACAGAGACAGCTGATGAGAACTCGTGGGAGCTCACAGACTCTGGGCTGGCAGTTAGGGCGCCTGTATGCCACTGACCTAGGCCCTCTGCATGGAGATGACTGTTGAGTAGCTTGGTCTGTTTGTGGGGCTACTAGCAGTGGCATCAGAACCTATCCCTGGTACTTGAGCTGACTTTCAGAAACCTATTTTCTGTGTGCTGGGATGCAGCCTTGATGCAGGGAAGGAGGCTGGCCCTGCCTCAACTTGACATGCCATGCTTTGTTGACTCCCATGGGAGTTCTGCCCCTTTCTGAACAGAGATGGAGGAGAAATGAATGGGGGTAGATGGGAAGTGAGGGGAAGGGACAGGAGGAGAGGAGGGAGGGAAAACTTTGGTCAGCATGTATAGTAAATGAAAAAAATTAATGAAAGAAAAAAAGGAATGTTCCACCCATTTATCATTTTATGAAAAGTTCATCATTAATAATAGAATCTTCAATTGAATTAAATTCATCTTGCTGCTTCCCCCCAAAACCCTAACACCGCTAGACAACCCGAACACCCACTAACAATTAAACACAACCCTCCATAAATAGGAGAAGGCTTCAAAGAAGTACCTAAACAACCTAAAGAAATTAATAAACTTAATAAATAAATTGATTCTGTCATAATTCCTACATAGACTTTAACTATGACCAATGACATGAAAAATCATTGTTGTTATTCAACTATAGAAACTCTTAATGACAATTATCCGAAAAAAACATCCACTAATTAAATTAATTAACCACTCATTCATCGATCTACCAGCCCCATCAAACATTTCATCATGATGAAATTTTGGTTCTCTGCTAGGCCTATGCTTCATTATTCAAATCCTCGCAGGATTGTTCCTAGCCATACACTACACATCAGACACATCAACAGCATTCTCATCAGTCACCCATATCTGCCGAGACGTAAACTACGGATGACTAATCTGCTATATACATGCAAACGGAGCCTCTATATTTTTCATCTGCTTATTCCTACACGTAGGATGAGGAATCTACTATGGTTCCTATAATATAATTGAAACTTGAAACATAGGAATTATCTTATTATTTGCAGTAATAGCAACAGCATTTATAGGCTATGTCCTCCCATGAGGACAGATATCTTTCTGAGGGGCTACAGTAATTACCAACCTCTTATCAGCCATCCCCTACATCGGAACCACCCTAGTAGAATGAATCTGAGGGGGATTTTCAGCAGACAAGGCCACACTCACACGATTCTTTGCATTTCACTTCATCCTACCATTTATTATTACAGCCCTAGTTCTAGTCCACCTGCTCTTTCTCCACGAGACAGGATGCAATAATCCATCAGGCCTAGACTCAGACGCAGACAAAATTCCATTTCACCCCTATTACACAATCAAAGATTTTTTAGGAGCCCTCATTCTATTAATAGCTCTCATAATTTTGGTTTTATTTTTCCCAGATATTCTTGGAGACCCCGATAATTACACCCCTGCAAATCCACTCAATACTCCAACACACATTAAGCCAGAATGATATTTCCTCTTTGCCTATGCCATTCTACAATCTAGGATTAGTATTTGACTAATTTGTATTTGATTCTCTTATTTACTGGGATTGGTCAGAATACTTCAGGCAGTTCCTTCTCAAAGCCATTCCATCATAGTACCCTCTAGATGGTAGCTTGTGGTGGTTAATTTTGGTTGTTCACTTAACTGAATCTGGAATGCAAACTGTAAAGCAATCATTTGTGCAAGTGAGAACCTGTAAAGTTGTCTCTGCATGTTGGAGCTTGGCTATCAAACGGTATTAACTGCTTGGGTGCTATAAATAGTCTACAGAAATCCTAAGAGATTACAAAGGGTAAAGATAGTTTCCTAAACTCTATAGCCTTTTCAACAGTTTTATTTGGTCTATGAGAAATCCAGATACATCCTGGAGAATGACTATGGATTGCAGAGATCTAAATAAGGCAATGTTCATTGTATATGCCAGTGTGCCAAACATTGTTCTTGCATGTGTGTGTGTGTGTGCACGCACGCACATATGTACATCATGGTACCTGCACACATATGTGTGGAGGCCACAAGTCAACTAATATAAATCATGGGATCTTTTCCTTCTGAATTTGACTTTGCTATCACTTTTTTAAAACCATGCATTTTATTTTATGAGGTTATAATATAATTCCAACATTTTTCCTTCTTCTCCCAAACCCTCCCATATACTCCTCCTTGTTCTCTTTCATATACATGACTTTTTTCATTAATTTTTGTTATGCATGTATGTTGTGAGGAAGGCCACTTGTTTGTTTCCTGGCTGCCCAGACTCCCAAAATAATCACACAGAAACCATATTATTTGTTCGGCTAATAGCTTAACCATACTTCTGGCTAACTCTTACATACTAATTTAATACATTTCTATTAATTTGTGTATCGCCATGTGGCAGTGGCTTACCAGGTAAAGTTCCATCTGGCATCTGTCTCCAGCGGCTCCATGGCTTCTCTCTGACTTCTCCTTCTTTCTCCCAGATTCAGTTTAGTTTTCCCCGCCTACCTCTAATTCCCTGTGTAGGCCCAAGACAGTTTTTTTTATTAACCAATGGTATTCACAGCATACAGAGGTGACTCCCACATCACATATATGTGTTTACATATAAGTATATTCTTAAATACATAAATACAACCTGTTAAGTCTATATTATGTTACTTGTCTGTATGTTTTAAGTGTTGACCATTTAGTACCAGATAACAATTTGGTTATCTGTTCTTACTTACAGAAGACTATTTCTCCCACTCCCGACAAGCCTTAATTGCCTGCAGCTCCTTGTGTGGGCTTGAGGCCTCAAGGGCTTTTCCTTGTCTACATTAGAATTTCTGTTATTGTTGAGCTCATATTTAGGCAATCATACTGGTGAGACTTTATGGGTGGAGCTTCTGACATGACCAATGGACACATCTCACAGCAAATTCCCTGGTCCTCTGGCTCTTCCACTCTTTCCAACCCTACCATAATGACCCTTAAGCTTTAGGTATGGGACTGGGACTCACAACTCTGTGTTTTGATTGAGCCAGTATCTTCCCTCCAAATCCTATCAGTCTTGTCATAATTTGCCAGTGATAATTACCTAGGTGAACCACAAAACACAGAATTTAAAATAACAATCATAAGTTTCATAAAATATTTCAAAAGTTTAAAGAACACAAAGGAAATGGGTCAGTGACATCGAAGAGAAGGAACTTGATAGTAAACACCCCAAGTAAACATAAAGCTTTGTAAGGCTGATGAAAGCGACCAGGCAATGTAGGAGATGGAAGCATAACCCAACAGAGAGAAGAGGACTCAAGATAAAATGAAAATGGAACGGAAATCTCAATAACCCAACTGGAAAACCCTAAGGAAAGCCTTACAGGCAGAATGAGTCAAGCAGAAGATAGAATACCTGCTCTCAAAGACAAAGTCAAGGATCTAGACCAAATAAGCCACAAATATGGATATTTTCAAACAACCCAGGAAAGGAACATACATAAATGTGGGGCTCCATGAAGAAACTAAACCTTATAATTACAGGCATAGATAAGGGGAAAGAACATAAGTCAATGGCACAGACCAAACCCATAGAAGGAAACTTCCACAAACTAAGGAAAGACTTAAAAGACACAAGAAATACTTACAAATACAAGAAACATACAGAATACCAAATAGACAAGATCAGAAAGTTCCCACAGCACCAAGTATACAAAAAAAACCCGTATAATGAAAGCTGCAAGAATAAAATTCATATGTATCAAGAAAATCCATCAGAATAGCATCTGATTTCTCAATGAAAAGTTTGAAAGCCGTAAGAGCCTGTAGCAATGTATTCCAAGTCCTCAAAGACCATGACAGCCAACCTAGACTAATGTATACCAAACTAATGTATTACCCAAATAAACCATGTGCCATAGTTGAAGGAGAAAGAGAAACTTTTCATGATCTAAACAGTTTAAAAAACCATACCCAACAAACCAAGCCTAAAGAAAATATAGAAACTAGTATTTCTGGCTGAAGATAGGAGGAGAATAGCCAAGAGACTGTAGAAAGGATACAAAGTACCACTGAGAACACAAACTGCAACATGAAACATCAACCTGACGACCGCAATTAACACACACGTTTCAATAAGGACATTAAATATCAACAGCCTCAATTCTCCAGTCACAAGACACAGACTGGCTGAATGGGTCAAGAAACAAAAGTCTTCCATCTGTTGTCTACAAGAAACATCTTTTTTAAAACTATTAGCATTGATTTATTGCAATCGTATCCACTAAAACTGACACATAACTAATGGCAGGCATATAGTCAAAAAACAGTATTCTGTTAAACAGTCAGATATAAAAGAATACTATGTTTTAATTCCTTTATATTAAGTATTTTTTGAATATATGGTGCTTTAAAATATAAGTATGAACAGGGGAGGTATTCGTGTTTGCTGTCTAAGGGCTTTTAGATTTAGACAGAGAATAAGCATGGACCCATTTATAGTAAACAGAGCACAGAGTGTGTCATCTGGCTGGTGCCAACGTGTTTATCCTCTCTGTTTTGTTTCTGTGAGTTGAGTGGATCCAGCACAATGGCATAAATGTGAGAAGACAGGAAGGAGGCCGCCTGATGAGCAGGCTCCAGCGAAGGTGGCCTTGTTAGAGGAGCAATTGTCACAGCATGCTTCATCCGGAAGGATGATTGCTTGACAAGCCTGTTTGTTTTGGAGATGAGGAGACATGGCAGGCTGAGGGTCTGCAGGAGAGTCTAAGGCAGACTGAGGTGGTACTGCACTAGTTGGCTTGTTTTTGTAGTCAAAGCAACTGGTAGTTCCTAACTTATTCTCCCTCACCCTATCAAACCCCGGAACTCTTTTCTAGTATAATATATATAGACTTATATATGTATATATATATATATTCATATTTATATAAAATGTATTTATAGTATATATATTTATATGTAGTTATAGTTATATATACCAGTCTTCAGAAATTATTCCCAACCCCTGGATGCTCTGTTCTCACACTCTTTCTCACAGAATTAACTTCCCCTTTCTTTCCTAAAATCCTGTGGCAGCACCTGCACCTACTTGGCTGGAGGCTGATGTAATGACTCACTGTAGACCTGACGCCTTCACTCAGTGGATATCATTTGCAGGAAGGAAAAAAAACCAATATTCTTAGTTTCAAATATGTCAACTTGACACAAACTAGAATCATTTGAGAAGAAGAAACCTCAGGTGAGAAACTGCCCCCATCAGATTGGCCTGTGGGTAAGTCTGTGGCATTTTCATGATTGATGACTGATGTAGGAGGGCCCAGCTCACTG
The DNA here is from genome assembly GCA_004026605.1 of Ondatra zibethicus. NCBI lineage: Eukaryota > Metazoa > Chordata > Mammalia > Rodentia > Cricetidae > Ondatra > Ondatra zibethicus. The sequence goes on from PVIU01015221.1 coordinate 33,139, forward strand.
TGGGTGGCACCGCCCCTGGGCTGGTTGTCTTGGATGCTTTCAGAAAACTTGCTGAGCAAGGCATGAGGAGAAAGCCAGTGTGCAGCGTTTCTCCATGGCTCTGCTTGAGTTTCCTGCCCTGACTTCCCTCAGTGAGCACAGTTACCTGGAAGTGTAAGCTGTGCTCACACTTTCTTCCCCAAGCTGCTTTTGGTCCTGGTGTTTGTCACAGCGACAGATGCCTGACTAAGATGATGCAGCTCCACAGGAGCTGGGGTACAGACTCAACTGTGGCTGGTCTTGCTTGCAATTCCATACCCAATGAAAGATTCTGAAACAGCCGCTCATCATCTGAAGAAAGCGCAGAGTATGTGAAGGAAGAAAGCTCACAGGGCAAAGGCACTGGCACCGGCACTGATTAGAGGAGGGAAATGGGAAGATGTATTCCAAGAAAAGGAAGCAAGCAGGAGACACTACCCTAAAATCTGATAAAACAGACTTCAAACTCAAACTAATCAGAAGAGATCAACAGTGACACTTCATTCTGATCAAGAGAACAGTTAACTAACAACACATTACTGTCCTAAACATATATGCTCCAACTCTGATGTATCAAATTTCATTTTTAAAGAAGTGTTCTCCTGGATTTAAAGACACATATTGCATTGATCATTAATAGCAGGTGATTTCAATGCCCTACTTTCTCCAACAGACAGGTTTTCAGGTAAAAAAAAAATAGAGAAACATCAAAATTAAATGACATCATACATCAAATGGATGTCTACGGAGTATTTCACCCAAACAACAAAGAATTGCACATTCTACTCAGCAATTCATACAAGCTTCCCTACATTAGACCACATACTGGGACATAAAAAAAAACTTTACAAATTCAAAAATCTTCAAATAACTTTGTGCAACCTCAAAATATATTTTTTAAAGTATTTGTTTAGCTGCCAAATCTCAAAGCCAATCTGCAGTGGGCTTGCAGAGAACTTCTCCAAGTTTATCTCCACAATCCCGTTATTGTCATAAGAGGTCGCCCAGGAACCTTGCTTTGTTATTCCTCCCACTCTCACAAAACAGTTTCACTATATAGATGATTTCATGTTAATCACTAAGATTGCACTGAGATAGAAAAGAATCTTTAAAAGAACATATAAGTGCTTCTAAAGAAATGAAGAAGGGAAAGAAACTATATAACGTGCGAGGCAAGAGCCAGCAGTAAAATTCTAGGCAGCGTAATAGTTGAGTGAGACATAGATGATACCTGACAAGTTTATTGAGAAAACCCTATAATATCCTGTTCTTATCAACATAAAACAGTAGCAAATGTTCTGAGGGTTTATGGGATGTTCAATCCAGTCTTACCCAAGCAGCTCGTCATTTAAATAACTTTTAAAATGGGGTGCTGGTTGAGACAGGAACAAAAATTAAAACCTCAAGAGACTTCCAGATAGGCTAAGATCTTTGCGGTTGAGCTGCGTTCAAAGATCTGGCTTTATGGCTGGCTCAGTGGAAAAGAAAAATGGGAAATTGTTGCATCAGTTGCTATGAATGCAACAGATGTGGAAGGAACTGGGAAGCAGTGCCCTTCGGTTTATATGGCAGCACATAGCTCATTGAATCATCAAAGAAGTCAGGATGCAGATTTCATTACCAAGACATGGGCCATCTGCCCACATGAGGTTGCTCACTGAATTCATATATAGTCTAGATACAGGGAAGTTGTCCCAGATGGAAAATAGTTAAAGCTGCTGACATTTCTGTGAAATATCCTGATATTTTGCATGTTGCTAAGTCATGTGAAGCCTGTGCAAGGGGCAGGAGCAGTTGCAAAATTTGTGATGATCATGAAAGAAACATACCATATTTGACAAGACTATCAGAAAAGGCCTTCAACAGCCTATACTTTCCAGATTATGGCCTTGGTAGGTGAACCTTCTGATAGGGAAAGTACATAAGCCAACCTGTTCTACATGGGATGGGTAGGCAGGCTATTAGTGGCTTATGCTGACAGTGAAGGATGCTAATATTTTCTTGACTGTTCGTATACCACCACAAGCCTCCTGAAACATTTCCAAGCAAGCAATCAGCAGATGAAGTCACCCAGGGTCTTATTTAACAGTCTGTGCTGTGTATGAGTACACCCAGAGAATCAATCAACACCAATAGGGCACTCATTTCACAAACACTTGTACAGCTTTCAGAAGCAGGCTCTAAACAATCAACTCTAATGGCACCTTTACCTGATTTAGTGGTTATTTGTTGTAGGAGCCCACTTGTTTGTTCCCGGCTGCTCAGCCCAGAAATAATCACACAGAAACCATATTATTTGCAATACTGCTTGGCCAGTAGCTTAAGTGTATTTCTGACTAACTCATATCTCAAATTAACCCATCTCCATTAATCTGTGAATCGCCATGAGGCTGTGGCTTACCGGGTAAAGTTCCAGCATCTGTCTCCGGCAGGCCTAGATAGCTTCTCCTCACTCTGCCTTCTTTCTGCCAGCATTCAGTTTAGTTTTCCCAGCCTAGTTCTACTCTGCCCTATCAACAGGCCAAGGCAGTTTCTTTATTAACCAATTCACAGCATACAGAGGAGAACCACACATTAAGATAGCAGTTGATAAATTTAATCACAGAAGTCACCTTGCATTTGTGGGGGGGAAGCAGGTCTAGAAAACAAAATACTTTCATGGAAATCTAAGTATAGATCTGGCTATGTCTCTATAAGTTGTTCGTCTGTGACACTCATGAAAGCCTTGAAAGTGCAAACCCTGGCTGTTGGTGTCAATGTGCCTAAAGTATGACACATCATATTGTTTAAGACACTGCAGGCATTTATTGTTCGGTATGGAGAAAGCATTCTAGGACTGAGCTAGGAGTCCTTTCATAGTGCTGGACTGTGCTATACAGTCCACTGGGGAAGAACTTTTGCCAACATTCCTCCTCAGTTACTAACTCTGTAGGCCATGCTGCCAACATGCAAGAACAGGTTTTCTCACTCACGTCATAATGACACAGCTGCTATCAGTACAGCCAACTGCTTTTCTATTGGATTTACGGCTGCTCCACAGAAGGGAACTCACAACTGTAGCTGTAAGAAAGCTCAAAAGCTCATAGCTAGGATGTAATCATTCCAGATAGAGAGGCCACAGCTATGACTTTAATTAAACAAATACGATGTGCCTACCTCCCAAGAATTGATATTTATGCTCATAGATTATTGCTGCTTTCAGTCTTACAAGTACAGTACACATTTTTTTTTCTGTAGTGTGCCGTGATTTCTAAAGACACTGATAACAGAACAAGGTTCTTAGTACAGCTTACTGTTACTATGGCGTAGTGGCCCAATGTTCATCAATGGATGCTACTACAGCATAGTGACCCAGTGTTCATTAACGGATGTTACTATGGCATAGTGAGCCAGTGTTCCTTAATGGAAAATAAATCAGAGATGTGCATCACTCACTCCAATGCTCAAAGAACACTGTATAAGAAAGGGCAGTTCCGGAACCCTCTCCTCTATTGCTTAGGATCTTAGCTGGGGTCATCCTTGTGGATTTCTGGGAATTTCTTTCTCTACAGCCAGGTTTCTTGCTAACCCATAGTGGATCCCTCAATCAAGAGATCTCTTTCCTTGCTCTCATCTCTGTTCTTCCTCCATCTCGACTATACCATTTCCTCGAGTTCTCCTTGCCCCTCCCCTCTCCCTTCCTCTTCCCTTCTACCCTCCCTTCTCCCCTACCCCTATGTTCCCAATTTTGTCAGGGAATCTTATCTATTTAACCTTTCCAGGTGGATCTATATATGTTTTTCTTAGGGTTCACCTTGTTACTTAGATTCTCTAGGATCATGAACTATAGGCTCAATATCCTTTCCCTGTAGTCAGACTGATTAATATCTTAAATATCACCATAGAACCTTCATCCAGCAAGTGATGGAAACAGAGGCAGAGACCCACATCAGAGCACTGAACTGAGCTCCCAAAGTCCAGTTGAAGAGTGGGAGGAATGAGAATATGAGCAAAGTGGTCAAGACCATGATGGAGACACCCACTGAAACAGTCTACCTGAGCTAATGGGAGCTCACCAACTCCAGCCGGACTGGGAAGGAACAAGCATAAGACGAAACTAGTCACTCTGATTGTGGTTGACAGTTGCATGGCTGGGGAAGACTGAGGAGCCACTGGAATTGGCACCAGAAATTATCCCTACTGCTTATACTGGCTTTTTGGGAACCTAGTCTCTTTGGATGGATACCTTGCTCAGCCTAGATATAGAAGGGAGGGCCCTGGACCTTCCCCATAGCAATGTGCCTTACCCTCTCTGAGGAGTGGATGAAGATTGGGTTGGGGGCGGGTAAGTGGATGGAATGGGAGGAAGTGAGGAAGTGGGAACTTGGATTGGTTATATATAATGAAAAAAAAGATCGTTTGTTTTCTTTTTGTAAAAAAGAAAAAAGAAAGGGCAGGATGCAAGAGCTGGTAGAAAGGGCAGAGAGTGAAGTAACTGTTTCTTCAAGTTGAAACATTCCTTCCTAGAAGAGGGAGACTCATAAGATTTATGAAGCTAATTAAATGTATGAGGCTCCAGAAACTCACAAATTTTATGACTCAAGAAGGCCCCTCCCCAGGGCTACATAAGCAGCAAACAGTTGCTGAGGGAGAGCAGACTGTAACAGATCTTCCTGTAAATTGGACAGAGACCTCTAGGGATGTTGTCATCCACACTAGGGCAGGTCTTTTTCCCAATGCAGTTGCAGTAGAGATGCTCACCCTCTTCTAAGGAACCCCAATAAACTTAGTAGCTCCCCGAACTAGATTTCAAAGGAATCCTTTCTCTGATGTGTCATCACTACCCTATCTGGGGTGGATAGATGTTTATGTGTCCCTAAAGAGAACATACGATAGAAAGATTCAGCAATGGTAATGCTGAAGCTTGGTTTCATCTATACTTCTAGTTTCTCTTCACTTGATGCTTTAGAGCAGGGTTCTCAACATTTGGCCACAGCCCTTTTGGGGACACACATATATCATGTATCAGATATGGTATGATTCATAACAGTGGCAAAATTAAAGTTATGGAGTAGCAACAAAATAATTTTATAGTTGGGGGTCACCACAACATGAGGAATTGTACTAAAGGGTCACAGCATTAGGAAGGTTGAGAACCATGGCTTCAGAGTCTACTGTGAAGGCATATTCTAGGAGCACCATGTTCTTGATAACCCAATAACTTTGGTGAGTCACCTCATCTTGGCTTCCCACTCCCGTCTTCATTCCTTTTGGCTTTTCCCGAGAATGTACTTTCAAGTACAAACCGGAATGCCAACCACAATATGATGTTTTCACAATTCAGACCACTATACGCCTGTTCTGTACAAGTGCTAATAAACCTAGCAACATTCTCAATGCCTTGGCGATTTCTTGAGCTACTCGAACTAATCAATCTTAAACCATTTAATCTGTTTTACTTGTTCCTTAAATGGAAAGCACAATAAAGGCGCTTCCCGTGGGTCACCCACCTGACTTCATTTTGTGACTGTCCCTGATGATCCTCTGTATGGCCCCTCAAGTCATAATGAATACCCATGCTCTCTTAAGATCTGTGACTATAACTAACTATCTTCTCAGCAACAGTCATCTCTTCATCTCTTGGTCTAACTGTAGTGGTTTGAATAAAAATGGCTCCCCTAGGCTCATCAGGAGTGGCACTATTAGGAAGTGTAGCCTTATTGGAGTAGGTGTGGTCTTGTTAGAGGAAGTGTATCACTGGCAGCTGGGCTGGGAGGTGGGCTTTGAGGAATCCTATGCTCAAGTCAGGCAGACTAGTGTGGCAATTCTCTTCCTGCTGCCTGTGGACCCAGATGTAGAGTTCTCAGTGACTTCTCCAGCACTGTGCCTGCCTGCATGCCAACCTGACAATGATGGACTAAACCTCCCAAACTGTGAGACAGACTTAATTAAAGGTCTTCCTTTGCTCTGGTCATGGGGTTTCTTCACAGCAACGGAAACCCTAACTAAAACAATGACCATACCTAAATCATATTAAAAGAAGTCTATGCTAAGAAGTTGTAAATGTTTTAGGGCTTAGTTTGTCAGTGTGCCATTATATATAAGATCTCCTTTGATCATTTCCTTAATCTTCTCAATGAAGTGCTTCAGTTATGACTACTTCTCATTTGCAGAGAAAGCACGAAAACATGAGGTTGTCCAGAGTCGTGTGAATGTACTTGATGCCCTGATTGCCCTCATGGGTATAGATTCACTGCCAGGAGCAGCTGTCTCTGGAAAAGACAAAACAAATAAAAACTGCTGTAGCTGCCCTTGGAAATCAGAGCAATTTGGAGATGGAATATCAAATTAATGAAAATATGAACTAAATATAACAAATTAAATTAATTGGATAAAGGTTTTTCTGCTTTTTCAGGAAGTAGTGAATAAAATATTAATGAATTGATTATTAGTGGATATAATGACTCATGCAATTAAAATCATCTAGGTATATAAACTCATGATTTAATGAAAATCCTTTCAAATTATTGTTCTCTGAAATACTTAATTTTTCCAGTGCAATGCTATTAATTTGATTCATTTCATGAGTAAAATCTTTATTTTTATATAATAATTGCTATATATACATATGTATACATATAATATATATATATGTGTATATATATATATATATATATACCCTAGAAATGGAGACAGCAAGATGGCTCAGTGGATAATTGCAAATGTACTACCTAAGAATCACATGGTAGAAGGAGAGAAAAGATTCCTCTAAGTTGTCCTCTTACCTCCACGTATGTGCCATATTCAAACACACATACCACACACTAAATGTAATACAAAGTACAGAAAGTAATTAACCTCTTTTAAATTAATAAAAAAATTAGATGCTATGTCACATTTTCTTTTTTCTTATTTTGTTTTAAATAAATAATTGCATCATTTCCTCCTTCCCTTTCCTCCCTCTAACCTCTCCCATACCTCCCCTTTCACTCCCTCTCAAATTTACAGCCATTTTTTATTATTTTGATATGCATAAATATATAAATACAACCTGCTAAGCCCTTTCAGTGTTGCTTGCAATGTAGGCACATAATGCTATACACTGTCATTGTATGTCTTTTTCTATTGCCTTCACATGTTTCCCAAAATACAAAAAGACAGTTGGGCATGTTTTCAAAACAAAATTTTGTGTTTTAAATATGTGCACATGATATTTCATGTGCGTCCTATGCCATAAATATATCCCACTAGCATCAACCATAAAACACTGTGACACCCGCCAGAGGAGTGTGCATAGGTGTGTGCGCTCACTTCTGTTAATCAGAGATATAGGGCACTTTGTTGATTAATATCATGTAAGCAGAAGTATTAAACCTGTATTGTGGGATGAATTGTCAATATCCATCAGTGTATACAATCCTGTGATTTACCATGAAAATAGAACAGGAGACTTCATTGGCTCAGGAAGAATGATGGAAAAACTCAGAAAACACATGGAAACTCTAGAGCCAAAGACAGCAGAATTTCACAGAACTTGTTGAACCTTTGATAGATGTACAAAGCTAAATGGACCTAGTGGGAGGTGCGTGTGTGTGCGCGCGTGTGCACACGCATGCATGCGTGTGTGTGTGTGTGTGTGTGTGTGTGTGTGTGTGTGTGTGTACATAACCATAATAAAGAAGCAACTATGAATTTGGAAGGGAATGTGGGAGGGGTTGAAGGCAGGAGACAGAGGAGCAAGAGAGATAAAGATGTGGTGCTCATATATGAAGTTCTCCAAATAAAATTATTAAATAAAAAATAGAAATTTGATATAAGGCACTGAGATTTGATATAATTTATCTTCTAAGGCATAATTGTAGAATAAGCCAACTCATAAACTTGAGCCATTGATTTTCTGTCCTTATATTCCAAGGGATTTTATAAAAATAAGATCACTAAGAATTTGGTTTAGCTCTACATAATGTTTTCTAAAATGCATAAAAATCCCTTAGCAAATGTGACCTCACCAGACTCACTGTAGAGCTGTGGATGTTTCGCATGTGAATAAGACTATCTGCAAAGTGCATTGAGAATAAGCAATATCATAAACATAAATAAAATAAGTTTAATTTAAAAGGTCTTTGTTCTGTATCTTTCTAGGCAAAAGAAGCCTGCTTATCTCCTGGTCTGCTCACTTTTCACCCTGAGTTACCTGAATTCTAAATAAGGTTCCAAACCACCTCAATCATGTTCTTTAAAGATTTTGTATCCATTATTCTCCTAAATCAGAATCTCTGTCTTCCATATCACTTAAGAGTTCATTCCCTTTGAAAAACACTGCCTATTAAATTATCCCTGGAAATACATGCAATGTTCCATTATGCACATCTGGAAAATTTTTGATGCACCTCATTAGTAAGTGGGGCTCTACAATGTAGCGATTCCATGTCTCTCACCACAGTTGAGTGCCCTACCCATGCAACATCCTATCATTTTTAAGTATCAAAATGCTAGTGCTGATAAATGCAAGTATGTAAAATTAGAACATGAGCAAAATATAGTAATTAAGGAGACTTAAATTCAGTACTTCAACAGAAAAGTACAACTCAAATCCTCACTATTTGTGTCATGCTTACACACATCACACACACACACACAAAAACCAACAATTCAAGGGCATTGCCAATTTCTCAAAATGGATCAACTTTGTACAAGAAAGTCACAGCATTCAAAAAAAAGACTTATGAACTTGTCCAGACTTAAAAATATTAAAATACAACATAGACTACTGGTATAAATGTAGGCAAAGTGTTTATTACAGCAACAACTATCAACTATAGTTAAGACATTTTCTGTAATGACAAATGAAATAATCAAATATTAAACAACTCAACTGCTGCCGAACAAAGTACATTTCTAAGTATTCAACATTGCCATTCTGCTTTCTAACTTAATACAGCCTGTGACAACTGACAGCAAAGAGAATCTTTGCAATAGGCCACCTCTGCCTGAGGACTTACAATGTAATCATGACATGCTGTTCATATACTATGTAAATATTGAAGACAATCCTAAAATCTGTGGGGACAGAAAATGATTGTGACACATCACTACAAGAAACAAAGCATGTTAAAAAATAAACCCTTTCTGGTGCATTCCTGTTTTAGACATCATGAAAAGACTGCAGTGAAATGAATGTTCATGGTGGTAAGGTCAAACACAGCTGTGTCATGGTGACAGTGTGTTCTGCACACGTGAGACTTTGTCTGGCTCTTCAATCAGCTCCTTCCTCTGGCTCTGTGTTTTAGTGATTTCCAGCTAGGTTAGCCACAATTCACCCAGAACAAAGTCCTGCCCTTTCTCAGAAGATTTCAAGTGGTTTGGATTCCAAACCAAGAAAGCTTCCTTTTAGACAATTTCAACATCATAGAAATGAACAAAAAGATGAAGTAACAAGCCTTCTAGAAGCTGCTGTTATAAAACTGTGCCTGATCGGAAGGAATTTTTGCATCACTGCTCTGAAAGAAAGAAGCAGTTGTTTTTCCTGAACTAACTTGTCTATGAAAGCGGAAGAATCCATTTCATCGATGGATGGGCTTATTTCATCAGATCCATTATGTGAGAAGCTGGTCATTAAGATACTCACGGATCCTTTATCTACACTAAGCTCAGGCCAGATGCTATCTTCAGTCCATCCTGAGTGGATGGATTCCACTTACTTTGCTTCAATAGTTCCTTCTTCAGCTTGAGAAGTGGGAAGCAGAAATGACTTTCCTTTCCTTCCAAAATCTCCATCATATGATCCTTACTCTGGGGTCATTTTCTGCACATGGTACTTCATTTGATGAAAAAGTTCAGCTAACCATTCCCAATCTTGTAATCTACCTAACTGCTGAAAACAAAGTAAGAAGAGAGAAATCATTGCCTCTCTCCAGTGGTTGGATAGTTCGGAATGCTCCCTGGCTCGAAAATGATGGCACAAACTGCACACTTCACTAAATATGATTCCACCAAGGGGATGTTCCACCGGTTTGGGACACTGGTCAAATACACTTAGGAAAGCCTGCATGAGGCTGTCACTTCTGTTAATTGGCCAGGCGATATGCTAATTACAGCAATAGCCATCAGCTACAGTTAAGAATTTAACTGAGCAAATTCATCAAAGAACTTCCATTTTGTTCATTTTGGTTGCTTCTATCTCGTGACTGGATGATTATTTTGTGTTTCAGAGCTCTGGCTTTCTCCAGCGACATTGATGGCTCCATTCGCATCACCACTGTTTAGATCTTCCTTCACAACAATTTCTGGTTAAGTAGCTCATTGCGTCTGGTGGTGGCTTTTGCTAGTCTGGTTAGGACTTTCCTGGAGAAGTGGTGGGTCAGTTCTGAGACCGAGCTGAAGTGTCTCTCCTGGAGATGATGCTTCCATGGATGTTAGTCATGTGTCAGTAGAAATCATAGGTTATCTGGGGCTGAAGCTTTGGCACTTGAGTTTTATGCATTAAGAAAAAGGTCACTTTATATCCCTTGAGCTATAGGAGAAATTATGAATAAACAGTCCTGGATCTCTAACTGTTTCTTAACAGATCAGTCACCTTTGGTCAATTACTAAGACAATCCTTGCATGAAACTTTATGGTGTTCTTGTAACTCTGCTACAACAGCAAACAAATCTTTCCTAGCAATTTCTTCCTTAACATCAAGGAAATCATTCTGGTGAAAAACTAATTCAATAAGAGTTCATCTTATTCATGGTCTGATCTTGGTCTGACTATCAGAGACACTCCAAATTTTCTCCCATATCTTATATTTTATTGTCTTTTTGTTTCCAAAATTGTCTTGATTCACTTATGAATAAGCTTTCCAAGTTCTCAGTGACTCTGATACTCTCCAAATCTTGAACTTAGCAGTGGTTGTCTGTCCTTCCTCTTCAGGGAGGAAAGGATTTTCATGACTATTATGTATACCAGAATTTCTGGTTCAGTTCCCAAATTTGTCTTGTCATTTGAAAAGTAGAAGACAGTCAAATGGAGTGCTTTGCTTCTGTCTCACTTGGCCCTCTGGTGCTGGGCCATCAAAGTTTGGTGCATCTTCTGCTGGTTGCAGGGACAGCTGAGTAGACCGTGAGCTTTCGTTGACACTTCTAAGACTGCACGCACAATCAACTCTATGAGCACTTGAAGGATGAGTTTAGACGACTTACATTAAGGAACTCATAACCCAGGGTGCCAAATGTCTCATGACTAAGTTCCTTTGTTGCCTCTTATTTTTCTGGATGTTGAATCATGCCATCCTTTTCTGTTTGTGGAGTTGTCATCTCATCTAGTGCCTTGTGTGAGAATCGATTTCTGAGTGGTTTGCTGTAGTGTTTTACCCAGAAGCTCCCCGTTGCTGTCAGTCTCAACATAATGATGACACAACCCTACTTTCTCCTCTGCCTGAAGAGGCAATGAAAGTAGAAGCATGCCCTTTTACAATGCCACTTCCATCTTCAGTAGCCTAACAACAAGGAATTTTCAAAAGTAGTAAGATTAATGAAAGGGGTGAGGAGTGGAGGCCACAGTAGGGATGAGAATTTTCATTGAGAGCTCAGCAGTAGTTTATCACTTAGGATCTAGTCCTGGGGACAAAGAAGGGCAACAGGAAATGAAAACATGGGGAGGGAAGGAGAGGAAAGATATCTGGAAACTCTCAGCTTAAAGGATTCACTACTGCAATTACCACCCTGGTGCCTGCTACCACACCCATAGAGTTCCCACGTGCTGCCAGTGCCAAGGTGTGTCTGAAGTCAAAAGTCATGCTGGAGTTATTGCACCATTTCAAGAAGAAAGATTTATAAGTGTAGAAATTAGTTCAAGTTATGCAGCAAGAAAATGCTTTACTCCAAATTTCAGTACTTCCTCGGGTATCATATTGAAGTTGGAATATTAAGCAAGGAAACCATGGCAGATAGAGAATATGAGATAGGAAAAATGAAGAGTTGGGGTTATAAAGGAACACTGAGAATAAGAAAAGGAAGGCTATTCACGCCTACTATTAGTGTCTTTGGACAAGGAGGTACTCTGCACACTACCAAAGGAGAACCATAAATGCCAACCCAGTCACAAAAGCTGCAATGCTTGAAAGATACACTAGCAAAATGGTGGTACAAAGTCTGTGGGAGCAACCAACCAATATGTGATCTGACTGAAGGCTCACTTAACAAGAGGCAACCCATACCCAACACTGCACGGGTGAGCTAGAACCGAAGACAAGATAGCCCAGGGACCTAGGATGAAACCAAATACTATTTTAAACATTTTTAAAAGAAAAATAAAATGACTACTAATGACATCTTATGTGCTCACAGATCAATGCCTTGCTCACCCGTCATCAGAGAAGCTTCCTATTGCAGCATATGGGAACAGATACATAGATCTATAGCCAAACATTGTGCAGAGTGGGAGACTTTGGAACACTCAGCCCTAAGTGGTATGTCTCCATCAAATCCCTCCACTCAAGACTCAGAAAACCCTGTGGGAGAGGAGACAGAAGGAGTGTAACAGTCAGAGTGGATGGAGGACACCAAAGGAAACCAGGCCCTCTAAAGCAACAGGAGCAATGCACATATGAACTGAGACTGAGGCAGCATGCACAGGTCTGCACAGGTCTGCACAAGTCTGCACAGGTCTGCAGCAGATGGGGTCTTACAGCTAAAAGGAGAAGTGGACACATGTCCCCATCCCTAACCCGGAAGCCATCTCCAATTGATAACCACTCGCAAATGAAAATTTAGTTTTCTCCAAAGGAATCTCACTGGGAGAAAAATTACTCGTAACAGTAGGCTACAGGCCCAACAGTAGACGACCAACAGGAAATGAACTCTACAGCCTCTTTGGAGGTCCCTTATTTGGTAATGTAATGTCAGGGTTTTTACTTTTTTCTTTTTCTTTTTTAAAATTTTACCTTATAATTTTTATTTTATTCTATTTCATTTTTCTTGTCTCTTCTTACTCTACAGGTCATCTGCATATATATTGTGGCTTCCAGTTATGGGACTCCTGAGTGTGCACATGAGTGGGTCTCTGTTTCATATCCCCTCTCTTGGGCTCTTTTCCTTCTGTTTCTTTGTTTTGTCCAATTCAGACGTGTTAGATTTTTGTTTTGTCTTCTTTTATTTTATTATTATCCCATAGGAGCCTGTTTGTTTTCTAATGAGACAGAAAGGAAGTAGATCCAGATGTGGGAATAGGTTCCAGGTTGTTTCTTTATCTCTGGAAATTCAAAGCAGTTTCTCTCTCCATCCTATTGCACTATACCCTTACAGAAAGAATGTAAATCCTTCTCTCTCTCTCTCTCTCTCTCTCTCTATCTATCTATCTCTCTATCTCTCTCTATCTCTCTCTCTCGTGTGTGTGGGGGGGGAGAGATGCAGTATCTTATAAAGTCATAGTCATAACGTCTCTCTAAGGCTGCATCTGATCAATGAAGGAGACACAAGGCAGTGCATTGGTCCTGAGTGTCTGGCAGCTTTTCTAAGGCTGGAATTTAGCGTACAAAGAACACATTCGCCAAGGGCACGGGGCTGGAATAGAGAGTACTCCTGAAAATGTGTCTAATTCCTTTCAGATGTCGCACATCAACTTGTTTTTGGTGTGCTCTCCTGTTTTCCATTTAGTACCATTTATAGCCATATCTCAAATATGAGTGAGAACAGAGATTCTAAAAATGAATATTGGCTATACATATTCATGCATGCCCATATATTACTCAAACACAAACACTCATAAAATACAAACATCTGTAAAATATAAACAAAAGTGTTTTAAAGGAAGAAATTGCGATCACTTTTCATTTACCTTTCATTCTGCCTCATCTATTGCTGTTTACAGTGGGAAACAATGATAAATGATTTATAAAAATGCTCCCTTCCTCTTTATAGCCCAATATCCTTTCTCATAAATTGTTAAAAACTGTGCAAATCTCCAGTTGTTTCCTCTGATAGATGTTCAAAAGAAGAAAAAAAATCAATCCCAGGTTTCAGGGACAGTTATATTGGGTGTTTGAGGGTGAAGCTCCAGAAGGAGGGTGTGTTCTGAAAATCCATATATCTTAACAAGGAATTGCTTAAGATATTTCCTCAAATCCTTCTTAAAAAACACAGACTCTCTTGGTTTAAAAAAATAGAAATAAAAACAAATCACTAGATCAATGGACAGAAACCATGAACAAATGGCCAGTGGCCAGAAGAAAAATGGATAAAGAGATCAATAAATCAGTGGATAAATGAATCCTCTTCCTCACGGAGCTTTCTAAAAGTTTCATTCTTGTGGAGAAAGCATACTACGTTGTGCTAACCGTCCTTAGCCATGCTTTGGAGACCCCACTGAGAAAGAAATGTCCCCCCAGTCTTTAGCTTATGAGGGACCACCTCTCACACGGGCATTACTCTGAACTCATTATTTAAACATGACTCTTCTTTTTCCTTTCTGAACAAATCAATTGTTCCAATTAAAAATTCAAAGAGATTGTTTTACTTACCTAAGAGAACCAGCTGTCCTAAAGGGTCTAAAATATTCTCCTTTAGAAAGTATAAACAGATGGTGCCACTTGGAACCATTATTTTAGTTTAGAAGGCCTTGCTCTTTTGTGCCATACAGACTTTAACCATCAACCCAGGCCATTTACGAGCAAGTCATCATTACAGTAAAGTTGTTCCTTTCTGTTGTTAATGAGGTTTGCTTCATTATATGATATCTCCCACAATTTTAAGACTCCCCTAAAAGCATTATATGTCATTAGATATTTTACAAACTCATATTGAAAACAGAACATTGAGTAACATTGGTATGTCCCATTTTATTGAACTAATACCCTGGGCTTAAACCCATAAAATTATCATCTGTTTCTCATTATTATATAAGACAACCAACTGACCAAAAGGAGATAAATATATATCCTAATTGTAAATTTTCCACTCTTATTATTAGTTCCTTTGTAGTTATTTCTACAATTACTGCATCAGAAACTATGAACACAAACTTTTTCATGTGCTGACATCCAGAAAAATCACCTAGCTTTTATTCTTGTTGATAAGAAAGTGCCCTTTTATTTACTGTGTATTTGTCAATCAACTACAAGCATTGTCATTCTAATCCTATTTTTAAAGTTACCATGACATTGTGTGAAGTATAAGTTTCTTATTTATTGAATCATACCTACGTCCTGGTTTATATTGAACACAGGCTGATTTATGAATTCACGCTCATACATTCCAAACTGGCGCCAGAGCATTTTAACTTATATCTACATAGATCTAATGCTAAAGATGCTGAGGTGAGCAAGACATGCAAGGACAGCAGGCAATTTGTCATCTCCACTGTAATAGTAAAGTTGTTTATATGCTAGGAGGAGGTGTTGGGCATCCCATCCCATGGACTAAGAAGGCTGGGATGAAAATAGCAAGGTGAACCCAAAGAAAAACATATATAGATCCTCCTGGAAATTGGAAGCAAACAAGATCACTGGGCAAAAGGTGGAGGCACAAGAATGGGGATAGGGGTGTAGGTAGGGGTGGGGGTGGGGTGAAAGGGAGAGAGGGAGGGAGAAGGGAGAAGGGATGGACTAGGGAGAGCTTGGGGCAGTGAGAGGGTGGAGATGGAGGAAGGGTGGATATTGGAGAAGGGAATAAGATATCTACATTAAGGGAGTCATTTTAGGATTGGCAAGAGTCTTGGCTCTAGAGGGGATCACAGGTGTTCACGGGGATGTCCCCAGCTAGGTACTTGGGCAGCAGAGGAGAAGGTGCCTGATCTAGCCTTGTCCCATAGTCACATTAATGAATATCTTGATCATCACCATAGAAATTTCGTCCGATGGATGGAGATAGAGACAGAGACCCACATTCACATCAGAGCAATGGACTGAGCTCCCAAGGTCCAGTCGAAGAGCAGAAGGTGGGAGAAGATGAGCAAGGAAATCGGGACCGGGAGAGGCTGGTCCACCAACCGAGACAGTGTGCCTGATCTAATGGGAGC